>SNQJ01S0044074.1:0-12824 GCA_010110895.2 Picea sitchensis
CCAAACCATTCAGAGGCCACCTCACCATAGAAGATTCTCCTTCTATAACCATCGAGAAAATGCTTATTTTTCCCACGTACAAAGGCCACTGCGACCTGGCTATAGTGCAGCCTGCAGAAATTATGTGCCCTAGCTATAGTGCAGCCTACGGAAATCAGGCATTTTCGCACCCTAGCTATGGTGCAGCCCACATAAATCCTCCAAAATAGGGTTTTTACAGAGGAAAACACAACTTCTTCTCTCAGGGAAAGTTCTTCTCCCTTCTTTCTTCAGGAATTCAGTCCACTGACCCTCTGAAGGAAAAAGATAGGTTTACATCATTAACGATCATGAGGGTGACGAAAATAATGTGTAACACTAGGGTTACCTACTTCCTAGTGGCCACTTTCCCCCTAAGGTCTAGTGATTGAATCCTTGGGCTACCAACACTTCAATCATTAACCTTCTTGTCTTTAGCTCTCTTATTATCATTAGTTCCTTCAAGATTTCTGCTGCTAAAAGAGACTCCATTTACCCTAAAAATCATTGAGCTAATCCTTGCAGTTGAGTGATTGATGAAAGCCACCCTCAAAACTATTACCTTAATCTCTCTACTAATTATTCCTAACCCTAGAATAGACTAATCTACTAACCTATTTGTTGATGTTACAAAAGTAAGCTACAACCATCTATTACAGCACTAAAATCACCTAAAAGCAATTGAAAAAATTGATTTATACACTTCCTAATGAGCTTCTCACAAATGCCAGTATTTTGCTATTATTGAGTGATTATTCTTGGTCATTGTGAAGCCATTCCAAGGCATTTATTGTGAAGCTATTATCTTATAAACATTGTTGTTTTAGAATTCTATTTTCTTTATCGTATATCAACTATTGCTTTTATTTATAAATTCCATGGCTTTATGAAGTACTAACAGCAAGTTGTGCTTGCAAAATATATCTTTCCTTGTTGCTTTGTTATGGGCAAGTACATATTAATACTTCATTACTTCATTGGTGAAAACCCTGGGACTTTATGATCAGTGTGACTTGTGAGAGGGGAGATTTTATAGACACTTTAACCTTTGTCTTATCAAACCCCCAAGTCACCAGGGACGTCTCCCCTGGGCCATCAACCCTAAATAGAAAGAGGTATCTTGTTGAGGTGACAGTGATAGGATAACCTCATGTTACTCCAATTTGCCTTCCTTTAACCTTTTCCCTTGGAATAAGTACAAATTGTGTGATAACAGTACTTAAGAAAGAAGGCTCTTGGCGCATGTGTCATGAATTCCGCGCCCTCAACAAAGTCACCAGAAAAGAGAAATTTCCCATTGTTGTCATTGATGATCTCTTGGATGAATTAAGTGGTGCCCAGTTATTTACTAAACTTGATCTTTGTTCTAGCTACCACCAGATATGTATGAAAGAGGTAGACATTCCTAAGACTACATTTCAAACTCATGAGGGCCACTATGTGTTATTGGTCATGTCCTTTGGCTTGTGTAATTATCCCTTCACTTCCCAAAGCCTCATGAATCATGTATTTCGTCCTTTTCTCCATCATTTTGTCTTAGTTTTTTTTTACGATATTCTCATCTGTAGTAAAACTTGGACAACCCATCTTTCTCATGTGGATCAAGTTCTTCATCTACTCTCTCAACACCAACTTTTCCTCAAATAATCTAAATGTGCTTTTGGAGCCTCGGAAGTCAAGTACTTGGGTCATATTGTTGGCAAGGCAGGTGTCAGGGTGGATCCTAAGAAGATTGAAGCTATGCATAAATGGCCTCGCCCCAAGACTCTCAAAAGATTGCGTGGTTTTTTCAGTTTAGCATGCTATTATCACAAGTTTGTTAATAATTATGGAAAGATTGTGACGCATCTTACTGCTCTCCTTAAAAATAATTATTTCACTTGGACTCCAACAACTGATCATGCCTTTCAATCCTTGAAGGCGACTATGTGCACCACTCTTGTCCTGGCCCTTTCCCGACTTCACAAAGAGCTTTGTCCTAGAATATGATGATTCTGAGAGGGGAACTAGAGTAGTCCTTATGCAATATGGCCTGCCTTTTTCATTTACCAACAAACAATTGTCAAAGCGACATTTGGGCCAATCAATCTATGAAAAGGAAATTTTGGATATTCTGCATGCAATGGATCTCTGGCACCCTTATCTATTAAGGAAATGCTTCCACTTTAAGACAGATCATCAGAGCCTCAATTATTTTATGTGGTAATTTCCTTCATCCACAGAGCAACAAAAATGGGTGACTAAGCTATTTGGATATGATTATGAGATCTTTTACAAGAAAGGCAAAGACCATGTAGTTGTTGGTGCTCTTTCAAGGAAATATGAAGATGAAAGGTCCATTTTTTCCCTCTCCTTCATTGATCCGAATTATTTTTGAGAATGAAATGAAAGTAGAGATATTACAATGAAAGACACATAAATATTGTGAGCAACAAAGAAATACAGTAATACATGATTTCTATTAATGAAATAAATGTACAAAGACTGTAAAAGTACAGAGTGAAAGACTCGCTAGAATGGTAGAAGCTTATCTCTGAGAAGAGATGTGATGGCTACTCACATTCGCAAGAAGATGATTGTTACAATAAGGCTACAAAGGCATTTTTAACATAAGTAAAATCCAAAACCCTAACCCCGGAAGATGAAAAGACAAAAGGCTTGTGGGCCCTGATGGGGGTAGTTGATACGTCAACTTCCCGAGGGCGTAAATTTTGCATGCGATCTTCGTTTTGGGTGCTCGATACACCATTGGAAAGGTATAACCGAGAACAACAATTTTTTATTCGCCCAAGTTAGTGCCTTTGATAGTCACCTGGGCCTCAAATCCCCAAAAAACGTCATTTAGGGCCTCAAAACGGCCCCGGAAGTTTGGAACCTGAAAAACTGCCAAGATGGAAAATTGTTTTTCGAGCTCGTGGAACAGGTGGATGGCCACCGATATCCACCTGGATCATTCATTGTACCAGATTGGGTCCAAGTTGTTCGCTAGGAATGGCTTCAAGATTCCAAAATGTTGTGTTTGGTCCAATAATTGCAAGCCAATTCTCCAGTTTCCCCAGGGTACTCTTGTCACAATGATGAGCTTCACTACAAAGGCCTTTTGTATTTAAGTAAACAATCACAACTTAAATCCACGATGCTTTCTGAGCTTCATGCTACACCCACAACTAGGCACTTAGGGTTTACCAAAACCTATGACAGGGTCAAACGTTATTTTTTCTAGGATGGCATGAAATAGGACATTCACACTTTTGTGGCGAAATGTGATGTTTGTCAATGCAACAAGGGAAAAATGGTCAAATACCCTGGCACACTACAACCGCTTTTGATTCCACCCCCTATTTGTAGGGATATCTCTATGGATTTCATTGTTGGCTTACCTAAATCAAGTAGTAAGTCAGTCATCATGGTGGTAGTTGATTGTCTTTCCAAGTATGCTCATTTATATGCTCTTCAACACCCATTTACCACCTCCATCATGGCTCAAATTTTCATGGATAATGTCTTCAAGCTTCCTGGCATGCCTCGTTCTATTGTTTCTCATAGATATCCCACTTTCACCAACAATTTTTGGCAAGAACTATTCAGGCTACAGGGCACTCAATTGCATCTCAGCACCGCCTATCATCCCCAAACTGATGGTCAAACTGAAGTTGTCAACAAGTGTTTGGAAACATATTTGAGGTGTTTTGCATCTGAAAGGAAAAATCAATGGGCTCAATGGTTACCCCTAGCTAAATGGTGGTACAACACTTCTTATCATACAACTACTTGCATGACTCCTTTTGAAGCAGTATATGGACAAAATCCACCTTCAATTATCTCATACATGCTCAGTGTCTCAAAGGTATAGGTTGTTGACCAAACTCTTACGGTTCGAGAATCTATTCTATGTACCCTCAAAGATAATTTTTTCATGCATCAAAATCGCATGAAGAAACAAGAAGATCAAGGTTTCTTAGAAAGTCAATTTTATAAAGGGGACCACGTGTTTCTTCGATTGCAACCTTCTAAGCAGACTTCACTCAAGGCCGACCATTATTAGAAACTAGCGCCCAAATTTAATGGTCCTTATACATTTCTCAAGTGCATGGAACAAATGGCCTATCAATTAGCTTTGTTGAGTCATTCTAAGCTCCATCATGTTTTTCATGTCTCTTGTGTAAAGAAGGTGATTGGAAGTAAGTGCCAAACTCAAATCGGTCTTCATGAGTTGGATGAAGAAGGCTCCATCCGGTTGCAACCACAAGCAGTCTTAGACTAGCATGAGTGTCATCTCTGTCAACATATCATCAAGGAAGTGTTAGTACAGTGGAAAGATACAACTATAGCATATGCCACCTGGTAGCGTTCTACCATTCTACAGCATTTTCCTCATCTCAAGCCTTGACGACAAGGTTGTTTTTAAGGGGGAGGGAATGTTAGAGACCTAACCTTCCTAACCCCCCACGTAGGTAGAATAATACAGTTTCCATGTAATGAAGGCCAATATTAATAAGGCATAGTAATAAGGAAGAATAAGTCAAATGTAAGAAAACCTAATAAAAACTTTCGCTTATAGAATATCTTCCTCTAGATTGTTCTTTTGATAGATAGATTTAGTGTAAATCGAAGTCGAGGGCATGAGAAGTTTTTGTCTTGAGAATTATTGTAATAGAGCGCAACTTTGTTGGAGGTTTCCCCCTCAAAGAGGCAAGTGAACTTTGTTTCTTATCAATAATTGTATTATTCTAGTGTTGTGGTTTCATCTATTGTGTTGTTTTGTTGTTATTCTCTGCAATATTTATGGTTTTATGTTGTTATAATAGATCTGGTACCTTACACTTTTTGGTCATAAACATTAATAAAATTATATTGACTATGTCTAATGTTAATCATTATATATTCTTTATGAAGAGAGAGGATAAAAATATAATGGAGTGGTTATGTGAACTCAATGATGCTCACATGAAGGATTAGGATCATGAGAATCACACCAAATGGTAGGGTTACCTAGAATAACACTAAAAAATAAAAGGGGATACCACCATTTGCTTTTCTAGTGTTATTCTTGTTATCACACAATCTGTACTTGCCCAAATCCCAAGGCAAGTGAATGCAATATTGGCGTAACAGGGGGTGACCTATCACTGTCACCTTAATAGGAAACCCCTTTCTATTTAGGAGTATATCAAAGTTACCCCAAGGGATATGTCCCCAGTGACCTAAATGGAAGATAAAACTAAGGCAAGGATGCAAGAAAACCCCCCTCTCATTGGTCACTCAAGTCAAAAGGTTCTTAAGTTCTTTAAGGGATGAAGCAACGATAAAAAAAAGGAGTGTACCTGCCCAAAACAAGACAACAAAGAAAATTTGGAAACTATCAAGTACAAAGAATTGATGTTAGTTCTTCATAAGACCATGAACCTTCAAAAAATAGGCAAGCTGATATAAAATTGCAGCAATGTAATAGTTTACAACAACAATAAGTATTTTGTAACAGCCACAAAAAATATGCCTTGAAATTGCTTGAAAAAGACAAGAAAATGTAGCTTTAACTAGGCAGAATGATAATTAATTGTCACAAGCAAGTTTGGCAATGTATGTCTAGCCTTAAATGTTAATTTTGCAGAGAATTTACTACAGTTTGATGGTTGTAGCAATATTTTGTAACGTCAGCAAGTTCTAGTGCTCAGAATTGCAAGAAAACACCATATAAACCTAGCATTTATCTAATAGATTGTTTGGAAATTCTCATAAGCACTTTTTGAATGAGTTAAGTGCAAGTTATGTAGCTGTATGCAGCAAATTAGTATGAATTAGAATGGTTGTATCAGTAATTTGCAACAACAGCAAGTTAACTAATGAATTTGTTTAGTTTAGGGTTAGTAGAAGTTAGCAAAAGCTTCGAGGAAGAAGGTTTGAGTGTTTGTTTGATCAATCATTCACTAGAGTGAGTAGACTAGTGCCTTTATGGGTGATGGAGTCAATAGGTGACAGTTTTCACTTGGAGTTAGGAACAACAATGATTATACTTGTCTAAGGAGAAGAGGTGGATGGAGGAGTTGTTGGCACTTCAAGACCTCAAACATCCAAACCTTAAAGATAAATTTACTAGAGAGTAAACAAATTTAGGCCCTAGCAAATCTTCTTTCCTTAGACTATTGAAAAGGTAATAAGAGCAACAATAACTGGATAATATCTTCTAGATTGCTAGTATTTAGGGCTTTAGAAGTTTATCTAAGTTGAATCACATTAGTAAAGTCTAGCAAATGAAGAACAAAGAAGTAGTAACTTAAGTACTTTCACTAGTAAATTTGGGTCATTCTCCAATGGCTCTTTCGACGCTCTTGCAACGTTATGTCGTGGATATTACGATGAATATTGGGTCTCCCAAACATTGCTTCACGTGTCGTGGAAACTACGACGAACCTGAGAAAACATTGCAAAAGCGATGACCCAAGGAAGTTATCGCAAGCCCGACGACCAACGTTGGTCATCACAATAAAGACGACCAACCATTGTCCTCGCATGAGCGAAAAAGAAGGGATGTCATCACATGAGCGACAAAGAAAGGATATCATCACAAGAGAGACAAAGAAGGGATATCGTCGCAAGAACGACAAAGAAGGGATATCATCGCAAGAGAGAGAAAGAAGGGAATTCGTTGGCAAGAGAGACAAGGAAAGGATATCATCGTAAGAGCGATGAATGTAAAGATTATTGCGACGAATTATCTATAATATCGATGAAAAAATTCCGTCGATAGTATAACTAATTCGTCGCAAGAATATTTGCATTCGTCACAATAACGACGACACATATTTATTTAAAAATAAAAAATAAAAATTGATATCCTTGAAAACAAGAATTTGTGATCAAAATTAGTTGAGAGCTTTACATCCATTGATATCAAAACAAGTGTGTAACATTAGACTTTTATTTGAGATCAGAATAGTCCAAACTTTGAGATGCTTGTCACATGTTCAAATATCAGTTCCACTGATCTTGAGTTCAAGACCAAGCGTCATGTTGAGGGGCCATATAGAGACTTGTTGTAGACTGACTTTAAGTATATCAAAAATGTTCTTTGTAAGGCTCGAGGAGTTGTTGAAGGTTGTCATGAGGAATAGGGTAATTACCATATTGTTCATGGAGAACATTTCTCAACATAGTCCAAATGATCAAATATCTCAGTGAATTGTCATCGAGCTTTTGAAGATTAAATTGTCAAGGTCTAACATCTCTTGGTCTTGTCCTAAATCTATGTTCTAAATCCATGTTGATTTCCAATATAAAGAGGCTAAAAGGAAGAACAAAATTTACCTTGTAATAATAGGAAGTGAAACTCATTAAAGTAAAGCATGTAAAAAAATTGACTCGAGAACTGCCAAATAAGTCTTCTTTAAGAAGTTGGATGTTTTCTCTCCTTCAAAATCTGGTATTTGTGTGTACATTTATATTTGACATGTAATATTAGTATTAGGTACTATTGAAATTTTATATTTAATTGTTTTGATTGCACACATTCTCTATGCTGAAAAAGAAAGATATCCAAAATGAAATGACCTAATTAGTCGTAGTTAGTTGTAGTTTGTAGATAATTTTAAACTCARCTTTGTTTGGATTTTGATGATTAATAACTTGAGTTGGCATAATGGTTAAGAACATGTGTTTCCTCTGGTGGTTCATTTGATACTTAAGTTTTGTATTCATTCATTGTATTCTCCACTAAACAAGAAAAATTCACTTCCAAACAATTTTAAGGGATGCATTAATGTCAATAATGACAAAGTTGAAACTCATTTCTTGTTTCATTAAGGATTGTTGTTTTCAGACAAAATTCTTATGCTCAATTATTTAAATTTAATCACAAGAATCATTAGTTGATGAAAATATTTTCAATGGATATGGCTGGGAATATTCCAGCAAAGAAAGTCTAGGCATGGAATTTATTTGATTAAGAGAGGGGTATGCGTAGATACAATTACTATAATCAGAACTCTGTGATTTGAGTGTTACAATGTTGATGTGGTAATGTTAGATTTTAATTCCCAAATTAGGCAAGAATCTAAATCGCCTTTACAAATTAAGAATTGTCCATAAGCAAATGAAGGAAACACATATAGAGAGACTACATATTTACAACCTCTACATGTTACCTTGCAGTCCTTATAGTTGGCCATGATTTTGTCAATATACAATCTTTGAGTGTATGTGTTTTAATTATATGCAGGTTCAGTTTAGCAAGATCCAAAGAATGGTTTTGTAATAGTTCGAGCTTAATGGGAAAATGTTTGGAAAATTCATTGTGTGTTCTAGAGGAATGACTAAGATTTCAAAAGTATGAGTAGAATGATTAGTGTTTCGTAGTAATAGAGGGAATAATTAATGCCACTTTCAAACAATGTTAAATGTCAACTTTAAGAAATAAATCCAGAAATCAAGAATTTGTGATCATAGTTTCAAATCATAATGTTACCAATGTGGCTTGGGCTTTTCAAATGTTTTCTCACTCTCAAGTTTCCATTATTGCATCAATGATTTCTACCAGAGGGATAATTAGTTGGATTCTTTGCTCAAAGTTTGGTGGATAAATCACATTTGGCTCCTTGGGAGTAGGGAAGGAATCAATTTCAGGTCAATTAGTATTGAGGAATCTAATAACCAAATAGAAGATAAAGAAATTGGGTAGATATACTAAGGTTTTTGGAATCATAGGAAATCCAATAGGTCGCAACAAAGGACCAATTTTGCAGAATGATGCATTAAGGGACATAGGACCAATTTTTCCCCATCTGTCTATTACAAACTAATGATATCATGAAATGGAACTTCATTTTTTCTCTTTGTTGGAAAGTACAAAGTTACTAACATGAAGAAAAATAATTTTCTCCTAGAAACACCAATATCTTTTGTTTTAAGTACCTTTCTAAGGCTCTATTGGCATAAAGGGGCTACATTTCATCTTTTACATTGTAAGATCTATTAATGACACTTGTAATCCATCTGCTATATCAATTTCTCCCTAATTGTCATCCATGTTTATGCTAATGTCTCTATAATAGCTCTCACGTGAAAGAAAGTGTGAATTTATGGGAGTACCCACTATATTGTTTTTGGATTACTTGCTCATCTCTTTGCTTAAGAACATAACAATTGGTATTGAGTAAAAAGTGGGAGTATGCTACATGGGTCCATAAGGAAACAACACAGTGGTGATCCAAATACAACAATTATAATCGTGATACGGAAAGATAAAACTTCTATGTTCAATGCCTATTGTGTATGCAGTGAAATCCATGGTGCTAATATTATATTCATTTCATGTTTTTTTCTCGAAGGGATGGCCTATCATTTGAAATGCAGATGAAACATTCAAGTTATGGTCATTTTTATGTGCAACCAATGGTTATAATCTAATTAGAAAATTCTACTTGATATGGAAGCATGCCATATATTATGTGGGCCTTTGAGGACTACACTAAACATTTTTGCATTAGAACAAAATCCASTGGCCTTCAAACAAACATTAGTGCTTGATTATTTTTCATTTCTATATATATCCATTGTTGGATTTTGCAAAGATGTGCTACAATGGTTTRAACAAATGGTAGGCAAAGMTTSTTGTCACTTGTGGAATTGTTGCTCCACTTATTTGTCTTGTGGTTTCCACTAAGAGTTTCACTTTCTAAGACACCATATGGGTGTTGAACGAGTTGACTATGAAGATTTGACATTCTTACAAAAGATCATGCTAAGGTGATGCAGTCAACGATAATAAATCTCTAAAATTCAATCCAAGTGAGACATTAGATTCCTCATGAACAATAGATATTATATGTAAATAATCACCAAGAACATCGACAAATTATGAAGGCCTTCACCTTGATTTACTAAACTAGATTTATTTTCAAGTCCCAAGTTATAAAAATAAAATAAAAAATGGAGGTCTCTCTCTCTTTCAAGTTATGAATCATGTGATACTAGCATGAATTAATATTTGCAAAGAGGGTGCATATTCAAGAAGAGGAGATTTTGTTTATCTATTAAATTGTGTCAATGTTATATAATACCAATGTCTTTCTGTCAAAATGAATTTTTAACTCCTTGGATCAATGATTATTGTTGACATTTGGGTTTATATAGACAGTTTAATATTGGGTAGAATCTTAAAAGAGATGGGTGTTGTAAATCATTTGGTTCACATGCAATTGGAGGAAGAAAAATTGAAGTAGTGAAGAAGGTAGGTGGGAGGAAGCTTACAATGTTTTGGATGAGATGGTGTCCAAGGGATACAATCCTAATGTTGTAACATTTACTACATTAATGGATGGTATTTGCAAGAATTAATAAACATTGAGGAGGCCAGTAAGGTTCTTGATAAGGTGGTTAAGCATGAATGTTCTTCGGGCTTTGTCATTTAACAACATTATTATTCATGCTCTTCATAATGCAAGGAAATTACTGTAAGAATTCCAACTTTTGATGAGATATCAAAGAGAATTTGTACCCCTGATATGATCCAACAGACATATATTTATTTTAAAAAATAATAATAATTGAGATAGCTTGTGCCCCTTCTAAAGGAGATAGCTTAAGGGGTTGATAATTCAATAGAAGGTTATCTCTCTTACTCTAATCTCATCTTTGATGTATTATGTGGGTGCAAGAAGTTTATGGGTGTGTTGTTGTGTCTTTGTTGATCATTTCATATGGTTGTTACATATATATCAGATTTGTCCTTGACTAATAAAACGTGTTGTTTGGTGGTTTTGTCACATCTTGTTTATCCATTTTCAAGTTCTATTTGTTGTCTAGAATCCATATCCCAAGCACAAGGCACCAGATCTTCCTTGGATTCTCACGTTATATCTTAAAATATAAAGAGATTACCATTATGCAGATCTGGTTCCCACAAAACAAGAACTGGCACCCCAAGAGAATTATTGAGCCCACATACCAAGTTTGACTAGGTCAACCTTAATCACACATTTTAATACAATAAAAATATAAAGAATGTGACTCTAGCCATAATTACAATTAGTAATAACGAATACATGAGCCATGACCACATGTAGAGATAATAGTGTAATAAATCCAATAGTGTTAGACTACCCCTTATGTTAGACTACCCCACTATTAGGGAGTTCATGAGCTACAAATAATCATTTGATGGGTGACCATCTGAATATGAAGGAATTTTCCTTAACATATTGACAACAACCTTAGACCACAACATCCTTCTCAACCATGACTACATACATGCTATTCATTGTTGATATTATGGTAGTTGTGGGAGGTATTAACCTCCACGTGTAACCCTGACAAGAATAGAATATTTTGAGAAGCAAGAAGAAACCCTAAAGAATTGGACATAACCCTAGAAGACAAGTCGGCTAAAGGAAATATTTAATAATGAGTTTTAGCCTCCAGAATGAGAATTCGTCCCAGACAGCTAAGGAGGATTAGTATAAATACAGGATGCCAGAGCTCATTTGGACACACACAACTCACAACTGTAGAAATTGAGTTGTGCACAAGTCTGGAGAGTAGTTTCAGCTGCAGCTACTACAAATTGTATTTTCGGTTTCATTCTTGGACTCTCTCTTGGTTATGGTTTGGAATTTCTGCTTGGTATGCTAACTATGGAGAGTGATACGCTACCTTGATTGGTTGTTAGGCCTAGGGTTTGCTTCCGAAATTATTCGCTGCCAAGGTTAAGGTGCTCGGGGGTGCCTTCGGCCTATGGTTGGGTGAAAATATTGCTATATTGTTTATGGTTAAATGATCACACCTATTATTTCTAACAGATTATGGGCTCACGCTATATTTGGAGAGTCTAACCACTGGAAGATAGATTAGGAGGATTTTCTCAGTTGCAGTTGAAGTTGCAGTCAAAGTTTTTGTTGCAACAACGAAACCCTAACCCTCCTATTGAGGCACCTTAAGTGAAGAGATTGACCTAATTTGTGGATAGCCTAGTGTGCCCTAACCTAACGCACCTCCTAGTACTCTAAGCAAGCTAAGACTTCAAGTTTGAGTTTTTGGTCAAAGTCAAAGGTTGACCAAGTCAAAGCAGTCATGACCTACTCTATGAAGTCAGAAAACAAGTTAGAAAGGGATTCTAACTTCAAAGCATGGAAGACAAGGATTAATCTCATCCTTTACAAGAATAAAGTGTTGGATATCGTGAAAGGAAAGATCGTGGAACCATAGTTTGAAGAAGGAAAAGAGAAGGAACCTCAGAACGGTGCAGTTATGGAGAAGTTCAAAGACAATGACATCAATTCCATGAGTATCATAGTGGAATCTGTAAAATACCACTTTATACCCTACATCTCTCATATTGACTCATCTAAGAAGATGTACGATGCCCTAACTAAACTCTTCTCAGTCAGAAACATTGGACAAGTAATGAGTCTGAAGAATGAGCTTTGTGACATGAAAATGAATGATGATGACAGCATAACATCATACCTTGTGAGAATCTCTCAGTTTATAGATCAACTACAAGCTACTGAAGAAATCATTTCAGAGAAGGAACTGGCAAATATAGTACTCAGTGGTCTTCCCAAGACATGGGATGCATTTGTCGCAAGCATGAACACAAGAAAGGAGTATCCCTCATTTGAAGAACTTTGGACTTGTTGTGCACAAGAAGAATCAAGGATTAACACAAAGGAGAAATACCAAAAGAAATACGGTGATCAAGCTTCACAACAAAGTTCAAGAATTTCAGGAATAAGAAAAATTTTGGCTCAAGGAAGAAACCAAATCAAGAAAAGGATATGTCAAAGATACAATGCTTCAACTATCAAAAATAT
>SNQJ01S0044075.1:7611-64440 GCA_010110895.2 Picea sitchensis
TTTATCATCTTGACTGTCTGAATACCATGTTTGAATTGAGTTATCCCATTGATCCATTTACACAAAATAAAAAAACATTTTTACTTGAAGTTACCAAGCACCTTTGGTCTACAACCACAAAGGGTTTCTTGGAGTGATAACAGGTTCTTTTCATCCCACCAATGCAATGAGGATGAGTAACTATGAGTAGTGGAACTCAGAGCCCCAATATTATGTTTCCTTGGAATATTACAAGAAGGATTTTAGTATATAAGGGGACCATCTCATCGATCTCCCATTCGCACACTGCGCTACAACTACTACTACGCCTGTGGGTACCTCCTCCTTTATAAATTTATGCATTAACTTGAAACCTAATAATCTTGTTGCAAATATCGTCACAGGATCATTTATGTCATTGATCTTGATTCCCTTTTTACCTCTCTTTGTGTCATACTTTTCTTTGATTTTATCATAAATGGATTTTTCCTTTTTTTTGTCTTCTAAATACTGCTTTGTCTTATCCCCATCCATGGGTAGTCCCATGATTGTTGCAATCAAATCAACATTGATAGGAACTGTCCTATCCATCCATAAAATCCTACCATGCACTCTTTATAGGAGTTTCTTGACACATCCATTGATGTGTTTATCGCACCCAAAGTGTGGTATATATAGTAAATTCATTATTATTGTGTTATAGAGCCCCAGGATCCACTGCGCAGGCTCCAACAGTGGCACACCTGATGGGCCCTTTCCCCTTCTTTTCAAGTAATTTTGTGGCGACAATTCTTGGAATTGTACTGCGTCAGCCACATCATGATCAGAGTATCTGATGGTATCTACTCTTCCTTCCATTGCATCATCGGCCTTCACTCTTTGTCCAATTCTGCATGTTTGCATTGTACTCCTTGCACATTACTCTCTTCTCGCGCCTTATTCTACCCTTGTGCAAAGGATACCCCAACTTTTTGCATGGCCTTGAGATATGTTTCACGATATACCTTTAGTTCTAGGACCTACTCTAGACCCTACTGAGTCAAATCCATGTCATGTTCTTCCTGCTACATTCCTTTTCCCCTGGATGCATTATATTATGTCCTTTCTTCGTCCTCCTCCGGCTATTCGACCTCTTTTGTTGGGTTTTTTCCCTCCTCGATATGTGTGGTAGTCGGCTCATACTCTGGTGTGTGAAGCTCATCCACATCCATGACTGTGGGAATATCGTGTGTCTCGATTTCCCAATCACTACTTCTCATGTTCCGCTTGCTTCTTCTCGGCGCTCCGAATCTCGGTGGTAACATTCTGCTAAATTCAAACTGCAGACCAAAAATATCCACTTGTTGTTATCACTTCGCACTCACTCTCGCTCTTCAATCTTCTCCTTAGTGACAAAATGAAAATTACCACATTTCCCCCCTTTTTCGACTTTATAGCGGGACGAAGAAATGACAGTTGTGTCGCATTGATAGTTGTCACTTTTTCACTTTTTCCTGCGCACTCCACTTTTCATGTCTGTCAATTATTTTTTTAGTGCACAGTGTCTTCAAAATGGGCTTTTTTGTGGCACACTTGTTAATGCTAACAATTCTATTATATCAAAACTTCTAATCTGCTCCTATATTTTTGTCTTTTTGTTACATTTCTTCTTTTTATGGATTTTTGTTTTTTCTATTTTTGTATGTTTTCCCTTCTTTTTCTCCTTTTTGATTGTTTTTCTCATTTTTGTTTCTTTTTCTCATTTTATCTATCTTAACTTCTACTATAATACACTGTGTACATGTTTTCTTACTATGCTGTAACGTTTAAGTGTTAGGGGGTCGACTGTCCCTGTACAGTTTCAGTCGAATCCCATTGATCATTCCTTTCAACTCTTCTCCTGCGAGATCATTTAGCTGTACATTTCCCCCATATGTGACAGTATTTACTTCATAGGGCCCTAGCCAATGCATTCTGAATTTACCAGGATGTTGTAAAACATTATTGTCATAGAGAAAGACTAGGTCTCCTTCCTTGAAATGCTTCCTCTTAATATGTCAATCATGACAAGATTTGTCTCTTCCTTTCTATACCTCTTGATAAAATCCATCTCCATTAATACTATCCTCCTCCATCTCCATTAGTTAATTCAAACTTTCATTCATTGTGCCTCTTTATGTCATGTTGGTGATTGTTGCTACACGCAGACTAGGTACCAGAAATTGTAATGGTACTATTGCTTCCTGCCCATACACCAATTTGAATGGTGTCTGTGTGGTCATATTTTTACATGTAGTCATGTATTCCCATAGTACTGTTGGTATCTTCAAATCCCAATCATCCTTGTTGACATTGCAGATCTTTGTAAAAGCATTATCCAAGATCTTATTGAAGGATTGTACTGTTCCATTTTCTTGAAGATGGTATGGTGTACTCTTCTGATGATAGAATTCAAACTCCTCAGTCATAGCCTTGATAGTGTTGATGATAAAGTGAATTCCTTGGTCACTCATAAAAATCCTTGGACACCCAAATCTAGTGATCACTTGTTCAAATAAGAAATGTGTTCTTTTCTATGCACTACAATATTTTATTGGCGCTGCTTCTGCCCATTTTGTCAAGTATTCCGTCACAGTAATGATATACCTTTCTACTGACCTTTTTGTTGGTGGGTTAATTGGTCCCACAAATTTTATTTCTCATTTTTCAAATACCTGCAACGTTACTTGTGGTGTTAGGAGAATTTCATCCCTTCTATTAGGTTTACCAACCCTCTCACAGACCGCACATCTATGGAAATAGTCCTTAACATCTTCTTGAATTGTTGGCCACCATAATCCTATGCGCAATGCCTTATGCATGATATATTTTCCTACATAATTTCCTCAATATATTCCCTCATGAGATTCTGCCAAAATCCTATGTCTTTCATGTTCTAGTACGCATCTTCTCAAAATATTGTTTGTGCCCATATTGTATAAATGTCCTGCAATCAGTTGATAGTCTGTATATTTGAATACTAGATTTGTGTTTTGCGTAGTGTTCAAATATTTTGTTGCAGTCCCTGTACTCATTTATTCAATGATGTCAGAAAAATATTCTCCAGCTACTTGGACTAAAAATACTTGCACATCAGGGAATTCCAAGTTGGTAGGTTCTTCTCCATTTGTTACCATTGATAGGTGATATGGTCGTGCATTCATCTTCCCTAGTTTGACTATCATTTCAAACTCAAATTCTTGAAATAATTGTAGCCATCTACATATCCTCCCCCCCCAACACTGGCTTGTTGACTAGGTATTTCAGGGTTGAATGATCTATGAACATCTTAAAGTTGTTTCCCAGTAAGTAATGTATGAACTTATGAAGTGCATAGACCATAGCTAGGCCTTCTCTTTATGTAGTATTATAGTTATTCTCTAATTATGACAAATTTCTTCTAGAAAATGTTATACGATGATCCAAATCCCCTGCTCATGGCTACGCTAGAATTTCTCCAAGTTCTATAGTTGATGCATCTACATGCACATGGAATGTCTTTTCCCAATCTGGGAATAATAGAATAGGTGTTGTTACCATCCTTTCCTTTAGGGTGTCCAAACCTTGTTGACAATCATCATTCCACTGGAATTTAGTATCCTTCTTTAACAGTTTCTCCATTGGTGCAGTGACATGTGCATACCCTTTTATAAATTTCCTATAGTACCTTGTATGTCCCAATGTTTCTCTCAACTGGCGCACTAATTTTGGTGGTGGTAAATTAACAATGACTACAATCTTAGTAGGATCCACCAATAATCCTTGTTTACAAACTATATGTCCCAATAGTATTCCAAAAGGTGTCCCAAAAATGCACTTCTTCATATTCAATGATATCTGACACTTCCTGCATCTTTCCAACATCAGCCTTAACACTTCCACATGATCTTTTAATAGACTTTATACAATCCAAACGTCCATATATACTTCTAAAAATTGATGTACGAACTCCTTAAAAGAAACTATTACTACCCTTGAAATTATAGTTGGTGCATTCTTCAGCCCAAAAGGCATGATTGTGTACTGGTAGGATACCCATTATGTGGAAAAGTGGTCTTGTACTTGTCTTCTGGGGATATCTTGATCTCATGGTAAACTGAGAATCAATCTGTAAATGAGTATGCTTTATGGCCTCCTACATTCTCTAGTATCTCATCTGTGAAAGGGGTGGTAAAAGGGTCATGTGGGAAATCATAATTCAGTTTCCCTGGGTCTACACAAATCCTTATCCCCCCTTGTTTCTTTTATTGCACTACCATAGGGATTATCCATTCAAATTCGTTTGCTGGTTCTATAATTCCAACTTCTAACATTCTATCAATTTTTCCTTTCACTTTCTGCTTCTATATCAAATTCAGTCTATATGGTCTCTATATGATATATCTAACTTCAGGTTTGAGAGGTATCTTCATCTCTCCTAGCTCTCCTGCTATGCCTTTCATCTCTGTAAATGTTGTTTGGAATAGGTCATTGTATTCACGCAGTAACTCTATTATTATTTAGACTGTTTTTTCATCCCCGTAGTCTCCAATGCTTTCCATTTTGGGATTCTCAGTTGTCCCAATGTTGACTTTCTTCACCTTGATCGATGCAGAAAACACTTATGATTCTAGAGATGGAGCTTCCACCTGTCTTTAACCTTCAACTTCTTTAATATGAATGTTGTGCGGTTCATATTCATCTGGTGCGTCTTCCTGCACCTGGTAGCATGAAAATAATTCCTTAACTTTTTGTTTGTTATGTTCTTGATACTATGTCATATGTTCAACCTCTATTTCATCAATAAATATCACCCCCCTTATTTTTTTGAGTTTTGAATCCATGTTGGGGTTCTCATGTTCAAATGAGAAAGTGACTATAAAAATTTTCTGTGATGTTGTCCATTATGTCGTGCCTCTGTGTAGTTCTTGGTATATATACCAGTTTGTTGTAATTACTTCCAATGTGTGGATGAAGTGATGAGGCCATTCCTCTAGTGGTGTCATCCTCCATAGTGTTCTTCACTTCTCCAAGTGTTTTGTTGGTGTCCCTTGTCCATCATATCTCTTCATCTCATTGCTTCCCTCCTCTGCATCAAATCTAATGTGTAGTAGTCGCTTACATTGGTAACATCCTTTAACTATTTCTTTACATGAACCCCACCATATTGCAGGTGTTTCCTTGAGTGTAATGTAGAGGGATAAGAGCCTTTTATTCTCTAACACTTCATCTTCATATCTTGTTAGGAATTATTCTAAGTCATTCACCCCATGAAAACTAGGAGGTTCTCTTATCTATGTACCCACCTGATCTAGATTTTATGAGCAGAACGAAATGACTATAGATTATTACTAGATGCTTAACACAGAATAACAAAGATACAGTAAGACTAGTTTTCTATTCAATAAGGAAATAAGTTGAAACTGTAAAATGCAGCAGAAAACAAGCTTGTTGGAATGGTGGCGGCTTATCTTTGAGAAGAGATGTGATGGTTGTGCTCATTCGCAAGAATATCATTACAATGAGGCTCTAAAGGCCTTTTTACAATAAACAAGAGTTTCAAAAACCCTAAACATCCAAAAAACTAACCCTAGGAGATGAAGCGCCAAAAGTCATGTGGGCCCCGTTTGGGTAAGTCAATACATCAACTTCTCGGGGTCGCAACTTTTGCATACGATCTCTGTTTTAGGAGTATGATAGCCCGTTGGAAATATATATTTGAGGACTAAAAAAATTGCACAAAATTTCATTATGAAATTTTGCAATCGAAACATACCCCAAAAAACGTCATTTAGGGCCTCAAAACAACTCCAAAAGTTCAGGACCCGAAAAACTGCTAAAAATACTAAATTATCAAAATTGCTAGAAAGTTGTTTTGAGCTAGCTAGAAAAGGTGGGTGGCCACCGATATCCACCTGGATCACTCCTCCATCCTTAGGAAGCAATGGTCTCCATTGCATTGAGTTCCCCCATCAGATGAGGAAATTTCTGCTGAATTTGGCCCCGGGTGAGCCACTTGCCTTGGTGCAGGAGCTGCCCTACTTTGACGACTTGATAAAGATGGATCCTTTGTTGTCGAGTGCCCTTGATCTGTGTGTCCACAATCTGATCAATGGATTCCTGTTGTATGCAGTCGGAGTTGAGCTCTGTTTGTGTCAATTGTTCTTCTATGTCTGAGGTGTCCAATAATGGTGGGAAATAAGGTCGAAGGATGTCCACGTTGAACACTGGGTGCAGGCCAAGGAAAGGAGGAATGTTGAGTGCAAAAKAATTATCCCCACAGCCTTGGTGATGGTGTACGACCCATAACATAGTGGGAAAAAATTCCAATAGGGTCCTGTAAGACGTTCTTTCTGCAAGTGCAACCAAACTTTGTCGCCCACTTGAAACTTATGTGGAACCCGATGTTGATCATGGCATTGATTTTACTTGTCATTGGACTTCTGTAGGATATCCTGAACCCATTGGTGAATGTGTTGGATCCTCTCAATGAACCAGGTGGCTTTGTCAGCCTTAGTTGGAGCAGGAGAGGAGTCGGTCGAGGTGACCGTAAGGGGAAGTGCAACATCTATGGGACCCAATGGTTGGAATCCTAACCCCACCTGAAAGGGGTTGTGGTCGATTGAGCTATGTAGGGCTCGGTCATAGCTATGATGGACATAGGGAAGAMTCTCATCCCATGTACAAGGGTGCTTGGAATTTTTTGTTTGGGCTGGACCCATGMAAATTTTTCCTTACCACCACCCCTGGCTATTTGGCTGAGGGCCCATGCAATATGGGAGAATCCCAACACAAACCTACGGTAGAAATTGGCAAGGCCCAAGAAGCTCCGAAGCTGAGTGAGTGTGGTTGGGGCTGGCCAGTCATGGATGACTTGGATCTTGGCTGGATCCAGATATACGCCATGTTGATCAATGATGTAGCCTAGGTAATGTACCCTGTCCATGTCAAAGGAGCATTTTTCCAAGTTGGTGTATAGCTTGTGCTGCCGAAGGTGTGCAAAACCTACTGAATATGCTGCAAGTGCTCGACCCAAGTCTTGTTGTAAATGAGAATTTCATCAAGATACACCACTACAAAAGTATTGGTGAATGGTCATAGGATATCGTCCATAATCCTCATGAAAGTGGCTGGAGCATTTGTCAGACCAAAGGACATGACCAACCATTCAAAAAGGCCTTCCTTTGACTTGAAGGCGGTCTTCCATACATCTGTCTATTCTATCGGGACTTGGTGGTAGCCAGACTTCAGATCAATCTTACTGAAGTATTTGGCCCCCATGATTTGATCAAGGAGGTCGTCGATTCGGGGAATTAGGTATCGGTTTCTGACTGTGATTTCATTCAGAGCCCGATAATCAATGTAAAGTCACCAGGTTCCATCTTTCTTCTGTACTAGCATGATTGGTCTCCCGCAAGGTGATGAGCTAGGATGGATGTGTCCGTTGTGGAGAAATTCTTGGATCTGTCGCTTGATCTCCTCATTCTCTAACAGAAAGCGGTGATAGACTGGCCCATTGGGAAGCGATGCGTCAGGGGTCATATCGATGGGGTGCTTGACCTAGTAGTGAAGAGGTACCCTGGTAGGTGAGAAGAAGATATCTGAGTATTCTTCCACAACCTTATCTACTTGATTCTACTGTGTGGAGAAGTCGGTTGTAGAGACCCTGGATGTGGCTATGTTTTTTCTCTCATTCTGAGAGCGAATCATGAAGAAGACAAACTTCCCCATCTCAGAGATGACCTTCCTGTATTGCTTAGTAGAGATCAAGGAAATAGCACTAGGTGGGATAGCCTCAGGTATCATGTACAATTTCCTATTCAAAGTAATAATAACACTACGAGGCCTAGACTCATATACAACATGACATTTCCATAAATAAGGTTGGCCCAAAAAAACATCACAAACTTCGAGAGGAGAAACAACACACAATGCCTCATCTTTTAAGGGCTTGATGATGTACGACAATCGACACTGTTGGCTGACGCAGAGATCGCTTCCTTGGCAGATCCATCCATTGGTGTAGGGTTGTGGGTGTGGCATTGTCGGCAGGGCCATTCGCTTGATGACCTCTGCTAATATGAGGTTCTTCTGGCTACCACTATCAATGATGAAGTGCAGTGGAGTGCCTTTTACCCACATTTGTGAATGGAAGAGGTGCTCTCCTTCTTCTGGCTCGTCTAGTTCACCATGTTGGAGCTTGGTGGTAGCAACGGTGGCACTGAGTTCCATGTCAATGATCCATATTCCCCTTTCTGGTTTTGACTTAGAGTCAGAACCCACATCTGATTTAGAGGATTTCACTTCGGCCACCAACGTCTGCTTTGAGAGACAATCAACAGTTTCATGCCAAGGGCTCTTATGGAAGTCGCACCACTTCCCGGTATCTTTCCTTGTCTTTCCGGTGTCCTTATTTTCTTGTGGCTTGGACTAGTTGTCCTGATACTGTCCATCTTTGCTCTGTCCTTTGTTTTGTGGGTTGGGGCCACCCTTTCCTAGCTTTTGTTGTGAGGGGTTCCCCGACCCAAATTGTCGTTTCTTTTGTTTGAGCTTCTGCTCGATTTTGACGGCATATCGGTAGGCCGCACCCAAGGATGAGATGTCTACAAATTACATTTAATTTTGGATGCATCTATGTAGAGAACCATGATACTTGAGCACTAGATGTCTCTCCAAATCTTTGATACCCATCTTGGTGCGCAAGGTATGGAATATATTTGTGAAATCTGGCATTCCTTGGTCTCTTTCTTGCCACAGTGTGGTCCATTTGGTATACAAGTCATCATAACTTTTGACAGGGTAGTATTGTTCCTTAATAGCATCCCTGAAGGATTCCCAGGTGGCCATGACTTTAAACAATGAGGGTTCCTTTGTTTCCTTTTGCTCACAGAAAGTTTCCCACCAATCTTTGACTTGGGGAACGACTTTGAGGAGTGAAAAAGTAATCTTTTCTCTATTCGAAAAGTTATGGGCAAAGAAATACCCTTCTAGTAGATTCAACCACTTGTCTACAGCATTTGCGTCTATCTGACCTTCAAATATAGGAATATCGAAGTTTATTTGTACCTTGAAGTGGGTGGTTCCTCCGCTCGAAGAAGATGTGTTTCCTGTTGGTAGTTGCCGAAGGATTTGCGTGAAATTATCCATCATCTTGTTCCTCTGTTGCATGAGGGATTCCTCAATCAATAGTTTGAAAGGATCTCCTATCCCTTTATCTTTCTTTTCTCCTTCCATGAGAGGTCGCTTAGGTGTGCGAGATCTTTTAACCTCAAGAGAAACAAGCTCGAGACCCAAATCTTTGTACTCCGACCTCGTTAGGGACATGTATTAAGAAGACAAGGAGCAGACCGCTCTGATACAACTGATCCAGATTTTATGAGTAGAATGAAATGACTATAGATTATTACCATATGCTTAACACAAAATAACAGATATACAGTAAAATTGGTTTTCTATTCAATAAGGAAATAAGCTAAAACTGTAAAATGCAGCGGAAAACAAGCTTGTTGGAATGGTGGCGGCTTATCTATGAGAAGAGATGGGATGGTTGCGCTCATTCGCAAGAAGATCATTAAAATGAGTCTCTCAAGGCCTTTTCACAATAAACAGGAGTTTCAAAAACCCTAAACATCCAAAAACCTAACCCTAGGAGATGAAGTGCCAAAAGTCATGTGGGCCCCGTTTGGGTAAGTCAATACATCAACTTCCCGGGGTCGTAACTTTTGCATACGATATTTGTTTTAGGCATATGATAGCCCATTAGAAAGATATACCCAAGGACTACAACAGTTGCACAAAATTTCATGATGAAATTTTGTGAGCAACATACCCCAAAAAATGTCGTTTAGGGCCTCAAAACGGCTCTAGAAGTTCAAGACCCGAAAAACTGCTAAAAATAGTAAATTATCAAAATTGCTAGAAAATTGTTTTGAGCCAGCTGGAAAAGGTGGGTGGCCACCTATATCCACCTATATCACCACCCATATTACTTCACGGTCTATTCGTGCACACCTTCTTGTGGATACTTCATGTGGCCTCTGCTACCAATTTTCCAAACCTATATCTGAATTAGAAGCACATGATGTGATGCTCCTCCAATGGATTATTCCATCTGCAATTGGGTTGACATAATATTATTCGCATGCAGTGGTTCTATATAACTGGTTGATCTCCTCCAGAACTGATGGGTGTTCTATATGCACTAAAAACACACTAAACACCCTCAATTAAATTGTGAACCCGGGGTAAGTAAACTTAGAGTTGTAGAAAAATATATGCCAAAGGTAGAAGGGATGGTAGTAGTATAGTCTAACTAAGGGAATTGTTATCTAAGGGATAATATATTCAAGAAAATTTATCTAATGAGCAAACCCTACAAAGAAACTTGAAACTATGTAACCTAAGTACTTTTGGACCAAGGATCGATGGATAGTTCTATGAAAACAAATGAAAAACCTACTTGAAGAAAACTAGTTCAATCATGGCAATAAGCAAAAACAACTATTTAAGCATAACAATAAGCAAATAGAAAAATAAAATTACTTTAACTATCCTACCTAAATTCAATGAGAAACTACCCTATAAAAGCAAGTAAATAAACAAGAAAATATACTATCAAAGCAAGAATAGACAAGTAAGAAATTTAACCTATTAAAGAAAGTAAACGGCTAACTACCCTAAGATAACTTCTGATGCAAGTAAACTAATTAAGACTACTCATTGAACGACTAATTAAGCTAAGAGGCAAGTGAATTCTATTCTTAATTCAAACTTCAAAAATATTTCTAATTCATAAGAGGAAATCTATTTAATTGAAAAAAGGAAGAACTAAAAACTAACCTTTAATCTATGATAAGTAAACTGCTCTTTGATCTACCAAAGCAAAAGACTATCTATCCTACAACAACAATAAAACTATCTTCTGGTCTATGAAAGCAAGAAACTATCTTTTAACCTATGAAAACTCAAATATAGTGTTGGTGGTTGTGTGAATGTCTCCGGTGCCTTATAATATCTCGATGGCACTTGACAACAAAAGATAATTCAATTGGTATAACCTCAATAATGATTTCAATAGCAAAGTGAAAGGTGTGGATTAAACAATCCAATGAGAACTTAACCATTATGGAAACAATCATCAATTACCCTACATATTCATGGAATTATTACTCATGTATTAACCATCAACAATATAACGAGATTTTAATTGTACTTCTATGCTATGTAAGAAAAAATCATAATTAAATTCAAGCATTAACTAAAAACTAGAATTGCAATCTAATTCTAGGAAAGAAAGTGCATAAAGTGAAACTATGCTATATCCATTTTAACATTCAAAGTGCAAGAAGGAAAATGCTTAAAAACGGAAATTAAAGCATGACATATAAAAAACAAACTAATTAATACATTAACTAACAACTAGTTAAGCAAGATATACATAACAATGGAATAAGAAATCTACAATTAAAAACTGAAACTAATCCTATCCATCCACCGAATCCTTGTTAAAGAAAAAATAAATTAAAACTATGTTCTACTCTATTTCAAACTTGATTCTAAAAGCATAAATAAAACACAATCTAATATCTAATTGCACACAGGGTTAGTCTATGAATTTTCAAATTCGTTTCTAACTACAGAATCAATGCATATTAACACAAGCCTTCATACTAACCTGCAAAAGAGAGTTAAAATAATTAAACTACAACAACAAATTAGAAAGCAAAGAAATAAAAGAACAAGAAATAAAAAGAGACATCTAAGCTATGAAATGCATAAATAACTTAAAAGAACAGTTACCAGACTATTGGTGGGCCCCCAATAAGTCATGGTCACTTCTCAAAGGAACACCATGAACTCAACAAATCAATTTCACCATTAAAACTTGAAAAATGTGGTCTTATATAATTCTGGCAATGGAAAATGGAAAAACAGAGAAAACGTATTTGTCTCTAACACACTATTCCTTATACTACTTCTTAACTATTGTATGACCACCATGGTGGTATTTATAAGATTTACAGACTAAGTGGTTGACCATTGGAGGGTTGAACCACTTTTAAAAATAGAAAATTACATTAATGGTGCGCCAACTGCCGAAATGGAGTGAGCCAATAATCGCCTTGCTCAACAACCTAAACCGAGTTGTCAAGAGTTCAGTAGATGGAGGGGGCAAGCACGAGAAAAACCCATGTTCCTGATTTTCCCACCACTGGCCACCAATACCATAACCGCCAAATCACCCACCTTTTTTTTGCAGGACGCGGTGTTGGAAAAAGTGTCAAACCGGGTACCAAATCAAGTACTGGATGGAGTGTCGGACTAAGTGTCGTAAGTAGAAACGTGATGCGCTTTTTCCCTGTAACACCAAAAAATTTGAATTAGATCCATGGAAACATAAAAACATGATGAATTATACTCAATATCCACATCAAACATGAATTATACATACCTGGTGTGGATCATACCTTTTTGGCACAAAATTCTTCAAAAAGCTTCTCCAAAACATGAAAAACACATATATACATTCGACCAAAGTGTCTAATAACTGTCATAAAACTGATCATATCTTGGGCCCAACAAGAACTAAGCAAGTGGGCTCTACAAATATTTCTCCTTCCGATGGGTCTAATGGTGAAACAACTTTGTATTCTCATGATTCAAATGTCATATTCCTTGTCTTCAAGTTGATTATGGTTTGGTTATCAAATTCCCAATATATCCCAAGCAATACTAGATAAGGTGTTGTGCCATCCACTATTTCTATCACTTCAAAGTATGCCTTAGTGCACACTCCATCCAGATCTACTATCACACCCTTAAGCCTTCCAATTGGCATAGATTTGTGTTGGTTTTCTAGCTTCAACTCAACATATGAATAGCCTAAGGTGGTCTCTCCCATACATTGCCATGTCTTCTTGGGTAGCACATTTACCTTATAGCCTAAATCTAGTATGATATATTCCATATTGAAATCTCCAATGTTATCATTCAGTCTAAATTCCATGCTTGTCCTCCTTCTTGTATGGAGGTGATTAATTGTTTTTGGTTCTAACTTCCCCTCCACTTCTGTGTTACATTTTTATAACATATTTTGCAAAATTTTAACATATGATTGGTCATTCAGTTGTTTAACACAAGATTGCATAAAATTCCTCAGGGTACTTACTTTCTCTATAGGTGGTTCTTCGGTGGTGCGGTCCATTGATAAGGGAATATCATACATTAGTATGTTCTGAGTATGTTGTGCAACTAATGTAGATGCAACATCTTGTGTGATGAACTCTTTCTTGGCTCCCTTGAATGTTTCTTTTTCTTTCCCTGCATCAAACTGTTTATGTGATTCAGTATTCTTCTTCACCCATTGGTGTTGTGCTAGATCTTATCGTACTGCATCATCTCATGTCTTAGCTCCTCCTTATGTAACTATGTTGATATTTATTGCATCATCCCTGGCTTCTAAAGATATTCACTTGACATTCTGATTGTTCTAATTATGTTTTTTCTTGAATTTTCCCCAAAAGTCTTCAACATTCCTCTCTCTCATGGTTTGTTTCATAACAATACATACATATTGTAGGTGAAAGTGGGCATTCCCTTGCATAATGTCCTAGTTATTGGAAGTTGTGAAATACTATTGGACCTCTGCCTCATCCAAATCCTCCTATAAATCTTCCTCCACCTTTGTATCCACCTTAATCTACTCATGGTGCATTGTACCGAGGCACCTGATTATAATGCACAGGATTATACTAAGGCTAGATGTTATTATACTTAGGTTGCATAGTGTTGTATGGAGGTGGTACTTGGTTAAAATAAGGTGCATATTTCTTTGTCATGATTTCTTCCTGCACCCTATAGGTATATGGCATTCTCTCCCGCATCAAGTCCATTGTCCTACAATCTTTGTCATCATGACCCACTTATTTTCAAAAATTGCAATATGAACTCTTGGGTATTGTCTGATACTTTTGCATCATTGGACAACGATATGGATCATTTCCATGTGTTTTACATATCTCACACCATGGTCCTCCTATTGGAAAAGGGTTTGGTATCCCTGTTTCCATGTATTGCATGAAAGTTGGACACTCATTCTTGTGGTGTCCTTTCATCTTGCATGTGGTACACCAAACAACTTCTATTTTCTCTTTGAACCTATTCTGGTTTAGTTGAAATGTGAAGTTCTTCAGATCCTTATTCAACTCTTCTATTGTTGGATCTGTCTTATGATATTGGTTCTCTTCCATTTGTAGGGCTACCTGTAGATCCTCTACCTGCGTTTGAAACTTATGTTACCTCAAAGGGTATTTCAAGTGTGGTAGCCATGAATTCACAAAGAGATGTATATGATTCATATCCTTCATGAAATACTTCAATTTACCCTTCAATCATTTGACCCTGTTATCAATATCCCAATTAGACTCTCCTCGTTTTTGTCTGATCTCAATCATTTCATTCATGTACTGATCTTCTGAACTAAGCTTATGAAATTCATTTATCAGTATCTTCTTGACATAATCAATCATCCTTGTTATTCTTGGTGGAATGTTTAGATATAATATCATGTACCAATCTAGTGCGCGGTCTCTTAGTGTGATAGCTAACTGTGCAAGTTTTGTATCCTCATCTATGATCTTATTTTCTTCCCAAATATTCTCACAGGTAAACAAGTGTTTTTTAGGATCCTCTGATGCCTCTCCCTTGAATTCAGGTAACCTGATGGTGGGATCATATCTTGCCATTTTGACCGGTGATGAACTATGACCTATGTTGGTGTAGATACTTAACTACTACTTCCTGAAATGGCTCCTCCAATCGCTTCTCCTTGATTGGGTGCACTTCATGTTGTCTTTATTCCACTAAAACACGGTTTTCTAAACAATGGTGTTCTTTCTGGTGTATTAGTCACACATGGGGTTATGGGTTCCACACTGACACTAACATGGATAGGAGTTCTACCCTTTTTTCCTGCCCTTGGACCTCTCGAGTCTCATCTTCCTTTCATATGTTGCACGCAGGATTTCCTCAATCTGCTCTACAGCCTGGAGATCCTATACCTCTTCTTCATCACTTTCCAATCCCTCTCTATCTTCTATGGCTCTCTTCTTATTATTCATATTATATTGGTAGGGTACTCCACTGCGCGTTTTTCCAGCCGTTGCCATGATCTGCTTGATCTGATCTTCCTCCATCATTATTGGGTCCAAGATCCCCTCCTTCTTTCCCGTATCCATCTCTTCCTTCATTTATCTAGCTCTTATCAGTGCTTCCCCCCTTCCCCCATGCATGCAAGGAAGTTTAGATGTATGTTTCCATAGTCATTACATATTTTCTATACAGTAAGATATTGATTGAAGTGTACAACGATATGATATACCTACCTATAGGTCCTCTCATAAATGATTTCTCTGCTGTGCAATAATACTTCACAATATCGACTGCAAATTTTGTGATAAATCCTGCAACAATACTGTCTAGACAGAAATCTATTGCGTGTGTGAATTTGTTGTTAAATTGTTGTAGTTGTGTGATCTCCATAGAATTACACTTGAGTTGTTTGATTCTATTTGTAGGGTGGTTTTCTTTCAACCTTAATATCCACTCCTACAACACATGTAGGAAATCATAAAAAAATACCTCATGCAAGTCGCTAAACATGTACTTGTCCAGATATTTGCGCGGTGTTATTTTAGGGTTTCTATTATCCTTTCGTGCAAAATCAAGTTTCTTGGTTTTCAACCAACTTTCAATCTCTTCCTTCATTGGATTCCATGGTCTAAACATTCCTTTTTATACCTTCATTTTCTTCATGATTCTTTCATGGATCCCACTCACTCAATCCCATGCAGTTCCAGCCGGAAAAATAACCATTTGTTGGTTGTTACTCCTTCTCTAACCACTTCTTGGGTTGAACCAGGTTCAGATCTGAATAGATTACAATAAATCCCTCTAAAACTATCATCCCTCCTAGTAAACCAGAAGGAAACACAACACACAAAATGTATTTTGCAGTCTCACCCGAGATAGTTCTATGGGTGACTGCAATGCTCATATTATTGCAATCTAGGAAAGAGTGGGGATATGGGATTGCATTTCATCTTCTTAAGCCTTTATCTAGTATTTCCTTCTATTATTAATAAGAGCCATTCCTCTATTACATGTATGCATGCATTCTAAAAAATCTAACAATGAACATATCTTACATAATTAATCATTCATCAACTAACTACTTATAGAAATCACTGATGCAATAAACACTTCACATAACACATTACATAGTGGTTACTGTGGTTCACCCCCCCTTGGGCTACGTCCACAAAGATCTGGCTCTTAGGCTCTTTTATTATGGTTCTGTAATATATGGCACCGTGTGCACTACAACTACGTTCATACCATCACGAAACAAATTTCATGACCTTTTTGAGGCTGACTAGACCACACTAGGATCCTCAGCCTATGATCTTATCCTCAAGGTCTAGTTATTTGACTCTTCTACAACTCAACAACTTACAAAAAGGTATCATATCTTACAGTCATTCTCCTAACCAACCAAAACTATATTCTCTAACATTCTCCCACAACAATCCCTGGCCTAGACTGCCTAGGTACTTATTTCTACTTGTTTTTGGCTTATCAACCATTAAAATCTCTTACAAAAATCCTAAACCTAATGTGGTTAGGTTTGCTTTCATGCTTTCCTCGCATGTACTTCTTTTCATATCTTTTTGGTGCCTCTTTTCCTTTATTTCCGGTGTGCTCCCCTATTTTTTGACGCTTCTTTAATTCCTTCAAAACTTCTTTGATTTGTCCCAAAATTGGTCTGTGCCAACACTCACCTAATCTGTGCTCGCTTGAACCACGCTCTCTTTCTCCTAGACTAGTCATTTCACTGGATTATTTTCCTATGAGTATTTTTCTTAAGTCGGATGAAGGTGTAGAATGTCAAGAATATATTTTGTTATTCTGTCTCGGGCTTGACCACAGGTTGCTTTCTCTCTTCATTTTACTTTATTGTTGCTTTTCCTTTAGTGGTATGGCTATGCTTTAAATAATTTAACTTTTTAGATTTTTATACATGAATTTATCTAACTTCCTTTTTTGTTTATTAGTTTTAAGCAAGGTTTATTTCTTATAAGTTTGATTAGTTATTTTAGTCAGTTCCTATTGGAAACTCCTTGTTAAATTTTTCTAGCAGGGTTCTTTTTATTTAGACTTGATATTTCTTTAAACATGCCCCATTAATTAGTTTCTTAAATGGATGCCCCAATAACGTTATGAGTTGGACCACTCCATTCGATCGAATTTCTTCTACCATAGGAGGCCCCAACCATGTTGTTTCCAATTTTCTGGGCTTGCCTCTTATACAACTGTCATACAATAATACTAAGTCTCCATATTTTATATCGTTTTTCTTTAAGTGGTGATCATGTCACACTTTTTGTTGTTTTTTATGAACCTCTTGATGATGAATCATTATTAACCTCTCTTCCTACAGCTTTTTCAATTGGTATAGTTGGTCGTTCATGTTTTTTCTCTCGTCGAATTTTTCTATAGATGCGACCCTGTCGAAATTTGTCCAAAATTGAAGAAGGATTACAACTTCCTGGTCATAGACTAGCTTGAATGGCATCTGTCCAATCGATATTTTAAATGTTGATATATATATTCCTAGCGGATTGCAGGAATATTATAATCCCATTCATCTTTATTTATGCCACATATCTTTGTAAGTCCCTTGTGTAATGTTTTATTAAACGATTCGACTGCCTCGTTTTCTTGTGGGTGATAGGATTTCATTTTTCTATGGTTGATTAAGAAGTTTTCTCGTAGAAATTTAATTGTTTCATTTACAAAGTGATTTCCCTAGTCATTGATTAGTGTCAAAGGGAATACAAATCTTGTGATGATGTTCTCATAGATAAATTTAGTTGCTACCTCTTTGGTACAAGATTCAACCGGATAAATGTTTTCCCACTTAGTCACATAATTGACTGCGATGATTATGTAATTAGCACCAATTATTCTTTCCCTCCATGGGAATGGCCTGATGAAGTGGATATACCGAATTTCGAAAGCTTGGTTAGGGTTTATCAAACTTAGTGGCATTTCATTTTTCCACAAGGGTCATCCAAGTCTCTAAAAACCGTCACATTTTTTAACTTGATCTTGATAGTCTTTATGCAAATTCAACCACCACAGGCCTACTTGTAGTATCTTCCTGGATGTTGTTTCGGATTGAAAATGTCCTCCAACTTCTCTTGCATGGGCTTCATTGATGATATCCTCCCTTTCATGTTATGGAACACATATTCTTAGCACATCGTCCATTCCCATTTTGTATACATATCCATTAATGATTGTGAATGGTGCAACTTTCATGGCTAGAGTTTTTTTTTTGTTTGTCGGGAGATACTTTGGGGGCTTTCCTTCTTATAATAAATTAGAAATGTATTATAAAGCCTTAGGTGAAACTTTGACTCTGAATAATTTTGCATCTGGGAGTTCATCGTCAATGCTTGTCATATATTCTCTTGTTTCTAGTCATGACAGGTGATTAGGTCGAACATTCTTTTTCCCTGATCAAATGATTACATCAAATTCAAATTCCTGAAATAATAGTAATCACCGATAGATCTTTCCTTGATGGACTAGTTTATTGACTAAGTATTTTCATACTTGATTTTCTGTGAAAAATGTAAAAGGGTTTTCCAATAAATAATGGCAAAACGTTTGGTTGGACACACCGACCACACTGAGAGGGGGGGTGAATAGGTGTAGGGATATTTTTACTCCTTTTCTTGAGACCTCATTTAGAAATCACCATTTAATAATCATCCATTAATTTGATTTATAACAAGTTGTATGTACTCATATCTCAACAACAAACATCATCAATAAACCATCATCATGAAGAATAGAAGGAACACAGGATATATGTACAATTTTCTTTTATATTACAGACTACAATCCTTGGGGTTGTTTTCAACAACAACTAAATAGAGAAAAAACTCCACAAGAGCACCAACTCTCAATGCAAGACTCAACCTGCAAATATAAGTACCAACTGAGAAGAGGAATCCAAACCTCAAGTACAAGACCCAACTTGTAGATAGAAATCAATCTGTCAAACTGTACCAACATTCTATACCAACAAAAGTGCATTACCTATGCACCACACAACCTGCCACATCAATCTCATCATCCAAGTCAGATCTAGTCACCAAGATCAATCACGGAGACACCTCTCAACAATATCACCAAGATAACCAACAATATACCTCTATAAATACACCATACTCTCCATAAACCAAATACCATAAGTTGTCGGGATTATATTTTCACGATTTTACTACCGCAGTTCTATTGTCGTGGTTCTGCTACCGCGATTCTTCTTCCTCTCTTTTTCAGCCACACTTTTTTTGTCACAAATTTTCTTCCGCACTTTTTTTTTCATGATTTTTCTGTTGCACTTTTTCTGCCATGATTTTTTTTGCTGCACGTTTGCTACCGCGGCTTTTCTGCCTCACTGTTTCTACCGTGAATTTTCTCTATCAATAATACCTTCCCAAATAACCTTTCACCATTGGATATTCAATATGATAAAATATAATACACATAAGATACCCTTTCTCTCTTGTTTATACTTCTCCAAGTAGCTTCCTCATCTAACCAACTTCCTTCTTTTAGGGGCTAGCCCACTTCTGACCTCTTGTCCACTTATAACCCAATTTTTCCACTTCTAACCAACTTTCTCCATAAGTAGTAACTTCTCTACATCTAATTGCAATTAATTTATTTTTAATTGTTTTATTGTTGCAACCACTTAATCCATGACTAACCACTTTGAATTTTCAACATCTTCTAGGAGCTTCTAGAATAATTTTACTTCCATGAAAATACATCATTATGACACCACTTGACATCTTTAAAATCAATTGCATCTATGAAAACATAGGCCATCAATCAATACATCAATGATACTATGACAATAAATAAACTCTTTGAAATCAATCATTTGACATCAATGAAAACATAATGTAGCAATCTCCCCCTTTGGCATTGATGGCAATACCAACATTGATGTCAACACCAATTATTGATGGAAACATGTAGACATGGAATTTCTCTTCATCGATAGTCATCTCAATCACATCAATGTGACTATCTCTCCCCCTTTGAAATCAATGGAAAGGATAGTTCTCTCCTTGGGGTTTCTCCCCCTACCTGAACTCTCCTTGGGGATACTCCCCTATCTGGATGCCTTTGATATTCCTATGAATAATATCTCTCATTTTGAACAAGGCATATCACTATGATGTAATGTTGAAGACATATCTCTCATGTTACCCCTGTGACCATCGTTCCCCTTGGAAACATGCCTCTGTGCTCTCTCTCCAACCATATAATTATCCAAGAATCTATCTCTCCATCATACATATGATGAATCTCTCCTCCTGGAATCATGGAAAGAAGAATGACTCCTCCTATGTGTATGTCTCCCCTTATCTTCTCTGCAAGATGAACAATATGCTTCTACTGCAATCTTCTTTTGTTGTAGATGCTATTGTTGAACTGGAACATGGATCAACTGCTCAAGAATGATATGCTCTTCCTATGATGATCCTTTGACTTATCCATGCATCAAAATCATTCCATGTCATACTTTATGAAGAAAAAACATTTGTCAACAGTGAATAAAGAATCATGAACAAAACATCAACCATGTACATCCTGTGCCATACTATGTGCCAACCATGTACAACACTCAAGTACATCGACCATGTACATCAATACCATACAATATATTATAATATATCATGAATGGAGTGTATCAACCATATGTCAATAACATGTGCCAACTGTGTACCAAGAATATATCATGATCATCAATAGGTGCATCGATCAATGTACCAATAATATCGTCAACATGCCAGCTATGTGCCTCAACCAAGTGTCATATCACACATGATATGCCTCTATCATAAACCAAGTGCCACAAACCATGTGTCAACATATGTATATCAAGAATCAAGCATCAAATAATGTACCAACCAAGCACCAAAACAAGTGTCTCAACTATCCCATACATCATGTATCAAAGTATATGCTAAACAAGTAATACCAATGATGTACTTTAACCAAGTACCATCACCCATAATCATCTTCCCTCTACAAGCGCATAAATCATGCACCAAACTTCAACAAGATGAACGACAGTCAAGACATGTTCCCATATATGTATGCCTTACCCAATGTACCAAGTATGTACCAATCATGCATCAACTATAGATCAAGATATGATTCATCAATGATGTAAAACATGATCACCTCATTAAATACATGTACCAATATGTATCTCAACCACATGCCAAATGCATGCACCAAAAACATCCAACAAATACATCATAAGATATATCAATGTAGCCCACATATGTACTAGCCATGTACCATAATAGATCTTCCTCAACTACCATTCACTACAAAAAATACTAAGCATACAATAGTATCTCTAAAAATGTACCAGAAGTGTGCCTAAATAGATTAATGATATACCACATCATCATGATATATATCATAACCAAAGTGTTATAAATTCACTATCATAACCATTATTTTTCCCCATTAGAAAAATCATCAATCAATACTCTAGAGTTAGTATCATGAATCTAGGATAGGGATCAAGCATATGGTTCAACACTCAACCATATGTCATTACCATACATACAATATGCAACCATATAATCATGAAAACCTATAACAAACCATGTCAGACCCTGCAAAACATAGTTATATTATCAAATCATATTTCTCTCATCTGCATAGCCTTATTTACCAATATGTTTCCATAGGTACACAGCCTGTTACACAGACAACTCACATATGTACACATCATATCTATAGGTCAGCTTGTGTATGTACACAACTTTCTATACAATATTCCATGTATTCTTTTGAAAATTTCAATCTTGAGCTTGCCTCATGGCTGCCTTGTTTTTCTGGTTTTTCAGTCTTCTTCACCCACTTCTGAAGGTGACCCAGTTTCTCAAACTTGAGTTCTGAGCTTCAATATTTTCAACATTTTCTTCCTTCCTATATTCATGTGTTCTTTTTATCATGCTATATGAAGAACTCCTCATGGACTGTATTCTTGTGTTCCAACAATCCTGGGATTTGTGGCCAAACCCACTACAATTGTAGGATCTCATGGTGTGACAATGAGCAACAATGTGTCCCTCTTGATTATGTATCCAACACCTTAGAGTGTTATGAAACCTTCCATAATATTTCCTTGCATAATGTATGCAATCCAAAGCTTTGTGACCATAGTCATTACATGAGTAGCAGTGACCATGGAAAACATTTTCATACCTTTGCTTTGGTGTCCATCTTGAAGGTCTCTCTCTTCTGAATTTGCTTTGAGGTATAAAGATGGCTTCTTGATGTCTTAATTTATTTTTTATTTTGAAAGTTTCCTTTCTTTGTGTAGATGGTGGCCTTGCAACATTACTTACACCTTTTGAGAATGAAGGACTTAACACAAGCTTGTTAGAAGTGCTAGCTTCAATATGTCTAGCTTCCTTGCTGTATCCAAGACCTAATTTATCATTTGGAGTTACTTGGCTATCTAGGATCTCATCCAAGATTGTTGAGTTGTTCATGAACTTGATGTGAGTGTTTGAATTATCTAATTTATTTCTAATATTAATAACTTCATATTCCAACTTACGGCATGACTCTTCCTTTTCACTTACTTGATTCTTCATTAGTTCCTCTATTCTTTTGGCTTATTCAATTTTTGTCTTAAGATTGACATTAAATTCAAGAATTTTTCTAAGATCATCATCTACCTTCTTATTTTCTTCTATGTCATTCTTTAGTATTTTGATCTCCTCTTCTTTTTCTTCTAATTGAGTATTTTTATTTTCTTCTTGTTCTTTGAGCATTTTCTTTAGTGCCATGGTTTATCTTCGGTACTTTTCTAGGACTTCCTTGGTGTATTTTTCAAGATACTCAAACGAAATTGAGTAATGTCCTAGTTCACTGCTAACATCATCTAACTCAGATAAAAATTTATCTTTAAACTTCAACAAATCTTCCTCTTCATCTATAGGATAACTATCATCTGATTCTACACAGACTACTTCTAGATTTTATTCTTCACTTGTAGAGAAACAATCAACATCATCACACTTAGAATTATTGCAATCAGAGGATTTTGGAGAGTCTTTACCTTAATTGTTATTGATGGAATAATATTCAGTGTCTTCCTTTTTTCCTAGTGTAATACCCCTAGGATGAACCCCATTTGTAAATGTAAATGTAAATATGCTTATAGGTTGGTGAGCCAGGTTATTATAGGCTAGAATGATTATATAATTATTAGTCCAGGAAGCCTATATTCTAAAGGTCGTTGTGCCTATATTGTAATTGTAAATCATACTCATAATATTAATCAATTACACCATTGCATGCAAACCGACCACACAAAATATATAGTGGGATAAACGCCACGAGAAAGGGGTAAGGGAGATAAGAGTCTAGGAAAGGGGATATAAGCTAAAGGGGGGCTTGAGCCAATGTAATATTATATTACTATTCCTAAAAAGTTAAAATATGGATAAAATTTATAGATTATATCTTAAGTTTCTAAAGGGGGGACAAGAGAGTCCCTTGGGTTCCATGTGGGGGAAAGAGATTCCCTTGGGTACCATGTGTCAAAAAATGCACATGCATATATATAATAGGGATTTTAGTGTATTTGTGATCATGCCCTTATTCCAATAGGGGATAATGGGATCATTTGATTAAGGATCATCCCATCATTCATACATCCTTGAAGGATTCATTTAGGAGTTCATATCCATCTGATATCTTCTCTCTGTTGTGGCTATCACGAGGCATGTAATCAGGTAGCTTGACACTGTGGAAAACGAAACATGGTTTTATTGGAGGTTGAAGAGGTAGTTTCTCAGGTCCGTGGTTGAAGAGGCGAGTTTTCAGGTTCATGGTTGAAGAGGTAGGTTGTCAAGCCCATGGTTGTAGAGGTGGTTTTCTAGGATCATGGCTAAAGAAGCGGGTTGTCAGGCCCATAGGCATCTTTCTCTAGGTGATATACTTTCTATGTTGAAGAGATAGGTTGTCAGGCCTGTGATTAGTTTCTCCAGGCGAGATATAATCATAATTGTTCCCTAGTGCATTGGGCAATGGCTATAGGGCTATGAGACTTTTTGTACGACATGTTGTCGAAGCCCCAAAATGGAAGTGGGGTAGTCGAAGGACTGTTAAGAAAAGAAGGGGTACACATCCCAGGATGGGACAAGGATGTTGGGAATGAGAGACTGTAGGCTAGTTGCAGTAGTTGGGCACCTTGTACTGGGCAATTATGCTGCTTTTCAGACCTTGGATTGGATTAGTATTCCCTATTCCCTGGTAGAGTTTAGCCCAAGCTCGGGGGTGACCCACTTATGATACTACAAGAAATGTGGTCTATGGTTGGGAGGAACATGGAAGGTATGCACATAGTTGGTGATATTTTGTCAAAGATAAGTTTTAAATTACATGTTTCATCATTAATTATGCATCTACTTTTTATCAGTTTTTCCTTGTGTATGCTAAAAATGTATTTCTATTAATATTTTGTAAGTATCTGTGAATTCACATAGTATGTGTATGTTTAATTATGATATATAGTTCTAAAATTCTATGTGGTATACCCTAGTAGGATGTTGGGAATGTTACAATTATTATTGCATGCATATTGGTATTATTTTTGCTTAACTTTGTTCATATGCATAATTCAGTACTGAATTTAATGGTATCAAAATTGAGAACTTTCACATGGCATACCCCAACAGTTGGTGGATGGGGATGTTACAATATGGTATCAGAGCTCTAGTTTCCTACACTAAGCCTGGATGGGCCGAGCAAGTTGAATTGATTCACTTGAATGGGATTGGACAAAATCCCCAATTTCTATTGTTAAATTCTTGGAAAATTTGAGGAAATTCGACAATCCAAAGGCCAAGGAGGGATATTGAGAGTAAGTCCCAAAAAGAATAGAAATATCCTTGTGAGAAGGAGAATGGACAATATTTGTTTGAGATAGTGTATAATCCTTTACTGTCGTCGGATCTAGAGAAGGAGTGTAGCGGTTAACTCCTCAAGTCCTCCGGACTTCGTTGCTTCGATAATTTTTAAATTGTTTGATGAAAATGAGGTAAAATACCCAAAGCTCCGAAGTCCCAGAGTGGATCTCAGCTATATATCTCATCGTGGAATTTGAGTTATAGATCTCATGGTTCGACGGTTTGGCACTTTGATATTGTTTAGTCCTTGTTTTACCAGGAAGAGAATTTCCCGAAGTCCCTAAGTCTGAGGTCAATCCGGACCATTTAGGATTGGGGACAGGTGTCTGCAGATTAGTGAGATTTTGGAAATTTGACGTTCAGGATATTTGTTGTGTTATGTTGAGAAGTATCTCAAAGATTTAAGTCCCAAATATTTGGAGCGTCGGAGTCCTGAAGCCATGGAGAGTGCATGTTCCGGAGTTTGAAAATTCGACGTTTGAGATTTTTGCAGTGTGTTGTGGGAGAATACCCCTGAATGTCAAAGTGGAAAAGCGACCAAGGCCATAGATATAAGGATACAAGTGGACCTATCTTGATCGTTGGATAGAGGATATTGGAGGGTCGGCTAGAAGGAGTTCAGAACTTCGAAGATATAGGAAATTCTACTGGTAGGAGAAGCAGGATGTTCCTGGAGACTATTAGCCCAGAGTGATGTGGCCTGATGACATCACCTAGGGTGATGTGGACCCATGTTATCCATGCCACATATCATCCCAATTCATGATTTTCACAAACCTTATGTGCCAAATGAAACTTGAGATATGTCACCCCTTGATTGGGCCACATGCCATCTCCATATCTTTTTCACATGTCACCCCCTAGTGCATAGTTTCTAATGGGATATCAGGAGTTCAGAAATTCAATGTTTGAGGGAATTTGATTATTTTGTTGTAAGAACCTCTGAATCCTGAATCTCTAGAGCATTGGAGTAACAAAGCTCTAGAGATCCTGTTCGGGAGTTTGCCAGTTCGATGTTCAAGAGAATTGAGGTATGTTGTTGTAAGAACCTCTAAAGCCTGATGTCCTGGAGCATCAGAGTAGTGAATCTTCGAAGAGCATTGTTAGGGATTTCTCCAATTCATCATTTGGTTGAATGGTGGGGTAATTTTGAGAAATATTTTGAAGTTCGAATATCTAGAGCACCACAGTAATGAAGCTTTGGAATTAAGCCACCATTCATCAAAAATAATCCTCAAGGAGAACCGACGTCTAGAGAATCGATAATGATTGAGACAGGGGGGAAAATACCAAGGCAACCACCTATTAAATGTTGGGGTTGTGGGGGATATCATAAGTATAGAGATTGTTATCACAGAGGTGAAAAAGAGAGGAATGTTCACAATGTAAAACAAGTTAATATAGTGGACGACATGGGAAGAAATGTACCTAGGATCTATGCAGCCCTAGAAAATAAGCAAGTTGATTTTTAGTCACATATGATTGAAGAGGAAGGTAAAATAAACAACCAAATCATTGTTATTTTAATTGATTCAAGATATATTCATAGCTATATAGACCCTAAGATGGTGGAAATATTGCATTTTCCAATAAATGAGAATGGAAAATATGGGTTGGTGCAACTGGCTACAAAAGCTAAAGGAAAAATTAATGAGATGTTTAAACCATGTTCGATGTACATGAATGTACTAAGCACCAAGGCAGACTTGAACATCCTAAATTTAGGTTCCTATGACTGTCTAATTGATATGGATTGGTTGGACCAACACCATGCTATTATAGACTGTTATAATAAGGCATTTACTTACTTGGATGAGGAAGGGAACCTAAGGAAAATACAGGGAATCTCTAGGGTAGTAATTGTCAAAGAAATTTCAGCATTCCAGCTGAAGAAAAGTTACATAAAAGGGTGTCAAATATATGTAGTGAAAATGTAAGAGACACCTAAAGATAAGGTGTCAAATATGGAATATTATGAAATCCTAAAAGCGTTTGATGATGTATTTAAAGAAATACCAGGATTGACCCCTAAAAGAGATATTCATTTCTCCATCAATCTAATGCATGGATCAACCCCAGTATCCAATACTCCTTACAGGATGAGTACACAAAAATTGAAGGGATTGAAAATGCAACTTGAAGATATTCTGAATAAGGGGTATATACACCCAAGTGCATCACCTTCGGGTTCCCCGGTATTATTTGTGAATAAAAAGGATGGAACATTGAGAATTTTCATTGACTTCAACCAAATAAACAAGTTAACTGTGAAGAAAAAGTATCATTTGCCAAGGATCGATGACCTATTTGATTAGTTGAAAGATGAAAAAATATTCTCCAAGATTGATCTCAGGTTAGGCTATCATTAGGTAAGAATCAAAGAAGAATACATCAACAAGACTGCTTCCAGAACAAGGTATGGTCATTATGAGTTCACGATGGTTCCATTTGGGTTATCAAATGCACCAGTTGTCTTCATGTGTTTAATGAAGGCATTTACACAATTGCATGGAGATATCAAGTCAAGAAGAACTTAAAAATGAAATGAATTTCTGAAGATGAATCAATAAGGAACCATGAAGAAGAAAATGGTTATACTCTTGATATAGAATGAAAAAGATAAGGTACCTAAAAATAATCCATATCAAGTGGAATAGAGCCATGAGTGACATTCTCGGAGGTTGGAAGTATCACTGGAAATTATGATGAAAATTAAGAGCAGTGTTAATTACTTATAGTTAATTCTATGTAGCTGGCGAGGAAGGCATATGCACATCCTTATAGTATTCTAGATATTGGATACACAAGTCAAGTTGGAGGCTAGGTGGCTAAGAAAAGAGAAGAGAATGGTGCAAGAAACCACAAGTGCTAAATTATTCAGTCAGGAAAGGGATGAAATAGTTCAATCCCGAAAAGTAAATGGATGTTGAAAATCCAAAGTCTATAAGACAACATGATTGGAAATATAACTTATCCAAGTGTGAATTGGGTTAGATGGATCTAGGAAATAAATCAATACTGAAGATTAATACCAACATGGTACATGGCTAAAAAAATTTAAAGTTATCAGGATTGGTTGGGCTAGATAAGTGCTCAGGAAAGAGAGAATTATGGCATAAATGCAAGTGTTGTTGCATGTGGAAGGAAGCAACATAAAGATGAAGTGTTGATTATAAGATTGATAAAGGAGGCATGCGAGATTTTATTATTATCAGCTATCCAGGTAGCATTAAATTCATTTAATGGAATCTATGCAAGTATGAGTTTATGTACTCTTATTACATAACTGATGAAGTGAATTTAGGTAAAAATTTCTTTAGTCCAATTTATTTATAAAGTCACCTTATTATTTTAGTGGAATGCATTAATGTGAATAAAATACCACTACGTGTGGTAAAGTCTGGAGGCCTGTAATAATTATAAAATATTTTTAGCTTTTGAATGCACACACTGACATAGTAGCATGCCATGTTAATTGGTTATGAGATCATAACCAAAGCAATAAAATTTATGAACCTGTTATAGGAATGGATGCTAGAAAATCTATTCATATATGAGACCCTAACATGGTTGGTTATGGAAAGGTATGGTTATGGAAAGGCTACGTACTACACAAATATCCAATGAACTTCCTACTTCTAAATAATACTTGGACCACAACCTTTTTTTAACACTAATGAACACCACATAATTATATTCTTGGTGTAGTATTCAGGTTGAAAAGGAAGGCATCCAAATAATTGAGAGGAAAATAGGAAGAATATGGATAATCTGTCAAGGCATTGGCCAGAATTCCAATTTACCAATGGTTAGATACATGACTTAGATATAGAGCATTCTAAAAATCAATGCAAAGGTGCATTGGATAGATATGCATTGAGAGTTCCACTCATGCATTATAAGTGGTATAATTGCACTTATGCATGATATAATTGTTGTTATTGAATGAATTTTTATTAATGCATGCATATATGTTATCTAATGGAAATAATTATACTAACAGCTGAAATGTTACAACTATTACTAACTCATGGAGTTGAGAACATTTCAGGATTTGTTAGACATTGCAACATGAAAGTTGAAAGTCAAGTAGTCACATGAGAATTGACTACAGGAAATTTGTGTTCATGAAACAAAATAATAATTGATAGGAAAAGGGAAGTATAATTGTTAAAAATTCCTATGCAGAGAATGATAATTCATTCTATTTAATAAATTGTTGATAGTTGTGATTGAATTTTTAAGTGTAGACAATTCTAAGATCACTTTGTAAAGTTTTGGTACATATTGCAATGAAAGTATAATGTTTGGGAAATACTGATAATTTGTGGTTTGAATGCAAGATGGAAGCATTGGAGGAAAAATGGTATTCATTATGGTGTTGCTGAAATCCATAAAGAATACTACATCTTGCTATTACAACAAACATGGAAAAAAAATAAAAAAAATTATGAGATAGAATTTCATATTTTGGGAAAAGTTGAATTCCTTATGAAATAAATTTGAATTCTAAAATGAAGTTTTTATAATAATATCTCATAATACCTGTATGTGGGTGATAAAGATGAGTAAATATTTATTATTGTTTGCATGCTTGGAAAGAAAAACTATTGTTGGAGACACTGGAGCCCTTTAAATGTAGAACCTTGGTGGGGTTCTGGTAATGTGTTAGCTCTCTCCTTGTGTGTAAAAGCCTTGGAAATATGGATCGCTAAGGGACTCTATAGTAATGAAGGGATACCTCATCCTGGAAGGGTGATTGCAACAAGGAAGAGGTAACTCAAGGATTCTTATCGCATGGTAGCTCCCATAATGAGGGTGTTCCAAATGGAACAATGAGCTTAATTCTTTCATGAAGCAACTTTGCAGAATAGAGAAAATGATTTCCAGTTGAGGTATGAATACATGAATTTGTGCTTGAAAGCATAGAACTAGGTGAATAACAAGCTTCATTAGAAAAAACATGGATATTTTTGGAGGAATTTTTAATTGTACATGGTATATAATGCACTAAGGACAGTGCATAAATAAGGGGGAGGGGAATGTAATACCCCTAGGTTGAACCCCAATTGTAAATGTAAATGTAAATATGATTATAGGATGGTGAGTCAAGTTATTATAGACTAGAAGGCTTATATGATTATTATTCTAGGAAGCCTAGATGCTAAAGGTCGTCGTGCCTATATTGTAACTGTAAATCATACTCATAATATTAATCAAGTACACCACTACATGCAAATTGACCACACAAAAGAGATGGGGGGATAAACTCCACAAGAAAGGGATAAGGGAGCTAAGAATCTAGGAAAGGGGCTATAAGATAAAGGGGGGCTTGAGCGAATGGAATATTATATTACTATTCGTAAAAAGTTAAATTATGGATATATAATTTATAGCTTATATCCTAAGTTTCTAGAGGGGGGAAAAGAGAGTCCCTTGGGTTCCATGTGGGGAAACGAGAGTCCCTTGGGTACCATGTGTCAAAAACAGAACATGCATATATAATAGGTATTTTATTGTATTTGGGATCATTCCCTCATTCCGGCAGGGGATCAGGGGATCATTCCATCATTCCTTCATCCATGGAGGATTCATACAGGAGTTCCTATCCATATGAACTCTTCTCTCTATTATGGCTATCACGATGCATGTACTCGGGTAGCTTGGTTTTTTGGACAACAGAACATGGTTTGACTACAATTTTAAGAGGTGGGTTGAAGAGGCGGGTTGTCAGTCTCTTGGTTGAAGAGGTAGGTTGTCAGGCCCGTGGTTGAAGAACCAAGTTGTCAGGATCGTAGGCATATCTCTCTAGGTGATAGATTTTCTATGTCAAAGAGACAGGTTTTTAGGCCCATGAGTAGTTTCTCCATGTGAGAACTACTCAAAAGGTTTCCCTGGTGCACTAGGAAATGGATATAGGGCTCTGAGACTTTATGTCCTTCCTGTTGTTGAAGCCCAAAAAGAGAAGTGGGGACGTTGAAGGACTATTAAGAAGAGAAGGATCACACTTCCTAGGGTGGGACAAGCATGTGGGGAATGAGAGACTACAGACTAGTTGCGAAAGTTGGGCACCTTGTACTGAGAAATTATGCTTCTTGTCATACTTTGGACTAGTTTAGTATTCCCTATTCCATGGTAGAGTTTAGCCCCAGATTGGGGATGACCCACTACAGAGACTACAATCAATTTTTTCTATGTTTGTGAGGAACATGGAAGGTATGCATGCGGTTAGTGATATTTTATCAAAGATAAGTGTTAAATTACATGTTGCATCATTAATTATGCATTTGTTTTAAGGGTTTTTTCCTATGTATGATAAAAATTTATTTCTATTAATATTTTGTAATTATCTATGAATTTTCAGAGTATTTGAATGTTTAATTTTGGTATACAGTTTGAAAATTTATGTGGTATACCCAAATAGGATGCTTGGAATGTTACAATTATTGTTGCATGCATATTGGTATTATTTCCGCTTAACTATGTATCATATGAAAAATTCAGTACTGAATTTAGTGGTATCAGAATTGAGAAATTATGTGTGGCATAGCCCAACAGTTTGTGACTGTATATGTTACACCTTCATATGTCTTCTCTATCTTTATCCATAGATACTTGGTGGAAGTACATTGTCCCATGCTTTCTTCAACAAAAATTGAGAGTCCATTGAAAATAGTCTTGGGATCCAATGCATCATTCTTCTTTTCTTCCTTTTGAGCTGCAAACTTTGACTTATTATTCAAGGGAGATGATATACCAATAGCTTCTTTCCAAACAACTACTCCTTTTTCTTTCAAATACCCTTTCATTTCTATTCTGCATGAAGAATAATTTTTCTCATCAAGGATTATAACTTCATCATCCATTTGTGTGTCCATGGATCTAATCCAAGCTTGTTAAGGATTATAATGAATTCATGCTCTGATACCAAATGTTGGACACACCGACCACACTGAGAGGGGGATTGAATCAGTGTAGGGCTCATTTTACTCCTTTTCTTGACACCTTAGTTAGCAATCACCATTTACTCATAATCCATTACTTTAATTTATAACAAGTTGTATGTACTCATATCTCAACAACAAACATCATCAATAAACCATCATCATGAAGAATATAAGGAACACAAGATATATGTACAATTTTATTTTATATTATAGAATACAATCCTTGGGGGTTTTTTCAGCAACAAATGAATAGAGGAACAACTCCACAAGATCACCAAATCTCAATGCAAGACTCATCCTGCAAATCTCAGTACCAACTGAGAAGAGGAATCCAAACCTCAAGTACAAGACCCATCTTGTAGACAGAAATCAATCTATCAAACTGTACCAACATTCTATACCAACACAAGTGAATTACCTATGAACCACACAACTTGTCACATCAATCTCATCAACGAAATAAGATCTAATCATCGAAATAAGATCTAATCACCAATATCAATCACCAATACAACTCTCAACAATATCACCAAGATAACCAACAAGATACCTGTAGAAATAAACCATACTCTCCATAAAACAGATACCATAAGTTGTCACGATGTGTTTTCCACAATTCTACTACCGTGGTTCTGCTGCCATGCTTTTTCTGTTGCAATTTTTTTGCGCACTTTTTCTGCCGCACTATTTCTTCCACGGTTTTTTTGCCACAAAATTTCTCTATTAATAATACCTACCCAAATAACCTTTCATAATTGGATATTCCATATTCTCAAAGATCATACACATAATATGCCCTTTCACTCTTATTTATACTTCTCCAAGTAGTTTCCTCATCTAACCAACTCTAACCAACTTCCTTCTTTTAGGGGATAACCCACTTCTGACCTCTTTTCCACTTCTAACCCACTTTGTCCACTTCTAACCCACTTTCTCCATAAATAGTAACTTCTACACATCTAATTGCAACTAATTTATTTTTAATTGTTTTCTTCTTGCAACCCATTAACCCATGACTAACCATTTTGACTTGTCAACATCTTCTAGGAGCTTCTAGAACAACAACACATGAGGTTTCTCCAACTTTACAAGGTCATAACTCTCTAACTGTGAGGAGTTATGTGACATTCCACATATCACTAGAAATGGCATGATGAGAACTATCCATATAGAGTAGTCTCACTTACAAATTCATGGACATTCATTACAATATTCCATAATCAATCCTTAGGATCCTTAAGTACACATCTAGGATGAATCGACCACTTAATCATTTGGAATTCACAAAGTGTCTTCTCGACAGGGATTTAACCATAAGGGGACCACTTTGGATTTCATCCATTTGGTACTTCCAATCAGATCCACTTTGATTTCATATCCATTTGGTACTTCCAATCACCATGAAAGGACAATAATGACCAATCTTCCAACTTCACCTCTATACAATCCATGACAACACATCATATGACACCACTTGACATATTCGACATAAAAATACATCTATCACAACATAGGCCATCAATCAATACATCAATGATACTATGACAAGACATCAACTCTTTGACATCAATCATTTCACATTAATGACAACATAATGCAACACTTTTGTAGTGCAAAAATGATTGATAAGGATTCTTGTTCTGTAGTCGAATAATTTATTTCTACTGTATTCAGTTTCTGACTGGGATATGCATTTGGGTGGTCCATTTTGTAAACATATGGTTGAGCTAGAACTGACTCGACAACTACATTCAACGCATCGACATGGACATGAAACTTTCTCGACCAGTCTGGAAATTTGAGAATAGGTTCTTCGACCAACTTCTTTAAAAATTCGAAGGTTTCTTGGCAATATTGGCTCCATTTTAATTCGACATCTTTTTCGTAGAATCTCATCCATTGGGAAGGTGATGTCTGAGTAGTGGCATATCAACTTCCTATAATATCTAGTATGACCTAATAGAATTTTGATATGTTTTTTATTTACAGGGGGTTTTAGATCAGGGATAGTATTTATTTTAGTCATGTCAACCTTCACTCCATATTTACATACCACATGTCCGAGCAAGATTCCAATAGGTGTGGAGAATATGCATTTTCTGATGTTTAGTGATAGTTGAATATGTCTGCAATGTTCTAACATAAGTCTAAGCTATTGTATGTGATTTCTAAGTAGACTATATATTATCCAATCATTGATTTATACAACCAAGTTTTTGTAGATGTACTCTTGGAATTATTTGACCACTATTCTTGAAAAAACTGTTGGCGTGTTTTTTAGTCCGAATGACATGACTATGCGGGAAAAATATCCAAGTAGCTAGGCGATGTAAGTAGTGTACAATGTTAGAGTTCATGGGCTTAGTGCATGACTAGAGTATGTTAAGACTTGTAGAGTTAAGTGAAATTGATTGTAAGAGATGTTTTTCACAGACTGTGTAAGGTTTTGTGCCCTAACCTAATTCGGGGAAGGAGGATTTGGCGAGGTGCCCACAGATATCTTGTCCCTTGGAAGGGTTGGTTGTGTGGCTTTGTGCATAGGAGTAGAGGAATATAAGAAGCTTGAATACTAATAAATAATAAGAACAAGTTGGTGGACATAGCCCCATACTGGGGTGAACCATGTATATCCTGTGTACTAGATGTGCTTTGTGCAACGTTATCCATGTTGTTATGTATTTATATTCTTAGTGCATTGATCTTGATGTATGTCATATAGATGTATGGATGATTAGTTGTCTATTAATGGTAAATGAATGTTAGATCTGATCCAGTAACTATGTGTTAAGTGATGAAAAGTACTTGATCTTAGTTTCTACTGGGATGTTATATATCTAGGGTTTAATCTCCGGTGTGACTAAGAACCATAACTTAATGCATATTTTTGGCTAAGTACTATGTTAAGTGTTGTAATCACAGATCTGTGTCCCATCTAGGTTCTAGACACATGAGTCCTGCAACCCCCTGACTCTACCTTGGGTGAGAGTTCATATGCTTCACAGGTGTTGCCGAAAGGGCCGGTAGTTAGGGTTTTGTTGGTGCGTTGTTGAAGCGTTGAACCTTGGGTCCGCCCCTGTGCCAACAAATGGTTCTGTTGTTGGGACCTGAAACTGTGATTGTTGGGAAGTAAAGAAAAGATAAAAATCTCTGTGTGTAGATCTGTTGTTGTAGTGCAAAATATTCTAATTATCTTGTGAAGCTCTGTACTAAGAAAAAGAAATCTGATCTAAAGAAAAGAGGTAATATCTTAAAGCTTTGTTCTTTGGTAAAGGTAAGATAAGTGGAAATGTTTTCTTCGAAAGTATGAATTTAGGTACGTTTGACAAATTTTGTCCTAGTTTGAAAACTAAGGCACAACTAGAAGAAATAAGATTTGATCTAAATAAATTTGATAGAGATAGTGAAAGATATGTTACTCCTATGCATAGAAATAATTTTTGGACTAACAAGTGGATGCAGGACCCTAGAAAGATTTTTTGCAAATTACAGGTCCATGACTATGATCCCAATGCATAGTACAAGAAATGTTGGGGATCATTTAAAAGAAAGAGAGGATTGACATTGTGTTATAACTGCAGAAGATCGGGACATCTTGCTAAGGAATGCCCTGGTATAGGTCCTATTTGTATTTTTTGTAAAGATGTTGATCATGAGGTTTTGGATTGCCCTAGAATGATTGCTAAAGTTGAAAATATGAACATGAGACAAGAAAACTATGAATAAGGTCAAGAAACTAAGGATATGTTAAAGAACCAGAAAGAATCAGAGACTATGCTATTACAAGTGAAAGAAACACTGAATGATCACAGAGACAACAGTTTACTAGAGATCTTAAAAGAGAAGCAGTGTATAGAAACAAGAATAGGAGACTTCGACATAGATTGTGTATTAGATGAGGAAAACACACGTGAATGTTATGCCAGAAAGCACTTGGGAAATTTTGGCAAAGCCTGTTATAGTACCTTCATTGGGAAAGATAGGTTTGTTTAAAGGAAAGATGATAACCCTATGTGGAAGAGTTACTAATATATCTATGATTTCCCATGGAAGATCGACCGAAGAAGAATTTGAAGTCATTAAGTTTGTTGATAACAATGCTCTTTTTTCACTTTTGTTAGGAAAGGCCTAGATTGAGAAAGATCATATCTGAAGAAAAGAAGAGGAGGAGGCCACGAAATAGAAAAATCAAGAATTAAGGGACTTCATAGCCAGAAAAATAGAGCGACTAATACAAGAAAAAGATGACAAGTTGAAGCAAATGAGGGACAGATACTTAGCTGTTGAAGTTGAAAGAATGCAGGAAGGATTGAAAAACCTGTCCATGCAGAAGAGAAGAGCACCTACCCCAAAAGTAGTAAGAGAATAAGTATTACCCTCGAAACCTTTGAAATACCCTCCACAATGCGAAGTTACTACACTAAGGGAAGAAAAGAATAAGAATGGAAAGATGAATCCAGGGACTCAAATTACAGGAAAGAAGGCCAGAAATCTCAGTAAGAAGAAAGAAAAATTAGAAAAACTGTGGGAAGTCCTAGAAAAAACTTCGCAGAAGGCAAGCTTGTAGAACATAAACCTCACTAGAATAATAGAACCGCATAGAATGGGACTTCGCCACAATGAAGCTATATGACCATTGGATGCATCCCGACCCTTAGAATGACGCTCCAAAATGGATAGAAATAAAGTTATGGACGGAAAGATTGCCATTGGACCATTGAGACCATGCTATAATGGATGGATGTGCATTGATAGATTTATTCATACCCGTTGAAAGAATTCATTATGACGTTGCTTATTTAACTCGTTGGATGTTGCATTGGGATCAATTTTTGCAAACTGAGATATCCATGCTAACAAATAACTGATTGCATACCGTGTTGTGTTGTCTAGACCTCGCCATTCATTTGATTACCTTGATTTTCCATCCACCTACCCAAGTTTTTTTATTACAAGTGTGGATGTCGGGCAAGTGTAGCTCAGTAGAGAAGTCTGTGGAAGAGATACTTGTTGAACTCATGACTGAGAAAGTTGTTTCTGTAGGAATATAGGCATCATCGACTAGAGGATTGCAAGCATCCCCATCGACTGGGCGGTGTTCTAGTTGTGCTGCTGAGAAAAGAAGCAAGCACAGTGATGATCTGGCTAATGCAAAGAAGATCTCATCGATCTTTCCTGATGCAATAGAGACTCAAATTCGTCGAGTCTGAGAAGAAAAGGAGAAGGCCACAGAGGCCTTGAAGTAAGAAAAGGAGGAGGCCTTAGATAAACTTTGGATTGAGAAGCAAGAGAAATATGAGCTTAGGGTGAAGTTCGAAGGGGAAAGAGAAGATGAATAAAGAAAAATACCAACTGCTTGCATAGAAGACTGTGGTCAAAGAGGCAGTAACTAGAGAGCTTCTCTCTGTGCCGGGTTTGGCATAGGAGGAAGCAAAGTCAACAAAGATACAAGTGGGGTAGCTCATTGAGGCCATTCAACAGCTTCAAGAAAAAATAGTAGAATTATAACTTCAAGCAGTGTTGAGCACTCCACAAGAAGTGTGGCATTAGAGGAAAAGCATTGTCAGGATCAGAGTAGAAAGAATCAGGGCATTGGCCTCATAATGTAAGCAACTAAGTGACCAAAGTGCATAGAACTATGAGTGCCTTTCAAAAGGCCCATAGCTAAGGACATTGGAGGCACAACTCCAGGAGGCAAAGAAGTAGGTGTCCATTGTACAAGCATAGATGAAATTATTGACTACTGTTGAGAAGATGAAGAGGTCATAGGAGCAGAGCATAGTCCAGTAGCAGGTTACTGCCATCCAATGTAATTTTATGGAAGTGACATAGAGACTCGAACCGGTGCAGGATGAATCCTACACACTTTTCGAAGAGATCAAGGGACAAGGCTCACATTTGGAACAGATGGTCGTGACAGTGGAATAATGCCTGGAAGGGCCTGTCACCCAACAAGTACTTCAGGAGTTCATCGAGCAGGAGGCTCTGGCGAAGAAACAAGTCAAGGTAGCTCGAGATAATCTCAAGGCCTTCGAAACATAGTTTCCCAGATCAGACTGACTCAGGATGAGTCATAGGTGAGTGTTGGGGGCCTGTTGGCCCTAAACCAAGTTTTGAGGAAATGTTGGTCATGTTTGACCATTTTTGGGACTTTGACAGGCTGGTCAAAGACAGAGCACCCAAGCGAAGCGGAGATCGCGAGATCTCGTCCATTGTTGTAGGATTTTTGGGATTTTAGGGTTTATGTAATGGGTATGGGATGTCGGCCCATGGGTTTACCCATGCTTGGGCCTTTTTGTAATATATAAATAAGTAGCTAGGTGATGTAAGTAGTAGACAATATTAGAGTTCATGGGCTTAGTGCATGACTACGATATGTTAAGACCTACAGAGCTAAGTGCAAGTGATTGTAAGAGATGTTTTTCATAGACTATGTAAGGATTTGTGCCATGACCTAATTCAGGGAAGGAGGATTTGGTGAGGTGCACGCAGATCTCCTATCCCTTGGAAGGGTTGGCTCTGTGGCTTTGTGCACAGTGTTATCACATATTTTTGCAAGGGGATTGTTTTCCTTTGAAGTTGTTCATTGGGTGACCAAATGCGAAATAAGTGGGCTTAAAAAACCCACAAATGTTTTTCATCCAAAGTCGGGGCACGATTATGTAAAGGCACGCACATACCTGGTTAGAAAAAATCCATCAAGCACAGGCTCAGTCTCGACCATTGGATCCATCAGAAAAATCAGATCGGTGGTTCATGGGTATTCGGGATCCAAAAGTTGCTTGAAGTTTAGTTCCAGAGAAAAGTCCCGAGATCAAGGAACGAGCAAAGTTTTAATCATGGCGCAAGATTAGCATTTTGTGGTTTCGCGATATGGAGTGGTCAAGGAGCAGAGTCATCAGAACTCGTGAAATGAGAAATCGCAAAAATATCGCAGTGATTGATCAAAGGAGATATTTGGACCGTTAGATCATCTTTTCACGATTTCATGAGTCGGGGAAGTAGGAGGGCGAGTCTTGAAGACTTGCGACATGCGAAGTGCCGAAATGATCTTGGTCATCCATTTTAGAAGGGCACGTGGCATAGGATAGAAACCTTAGAGGAAATATTTTCAAGAAAGCTGAGGTGAGAAGTGTCGATGGCCCTAAGTCCTAAAACGTTGATACGATCTGGGTTGTGCTTTTCATAGGGATGTGTGTCATCCAATCTAGGGATCACGCTTTCGCGACTTGGAGATTTCAGCATGGATCACAACGTGAACTCATGAAACGAAAAAATGTGACAAGCTTGAGAGTAAGGCCCACGATCACAGCCTAGGGTCATATAGAAAGTGGGGCCAAAATAAGAATAAGTGCCCATCCAAGCAACGGGCGGCCAAAGTGTTCCAAGAAATGATCGCATCCGTCAGTTTTACAGTAAACTCGGTCATGGATCTTGATGGGTCGTTTCACGATTTTGAGCATCGAAGTATTGGAGATAAAGGGGAGTAGAAACTTTGCAAATGAAAAACCCTGAGATTTCATGTGGATAAGTGTGAGGTCACAGCCCATGGTCATGTGGGCCAAGAGAATGGAGGACATGAAATATTGAAGCACCTGAGTTGGTCACAGAGAAGGATCGGCGTTGCCTCGAAACACCAGAATTGCCTCAAAGGAATTATGAGCTTGCCTAGAATAGTCATGGGTGTTAGGCCTCATCCTGATCCCAATGAAAGTAGTTAATGAAAATGGGGAAGGTGGTTGAAACCTCGTTTCACCACATAAATGGAAAGCATGGAAAATCTGGCCATGGAGGGTAGACTGTCAGCCAAACGTTCCTTGTCATGGATTTTCTTGTGAAGCCCATACCAATATGATCTTGCGTTTGACAAAAGAATGCAAGTGCATCCTAACAGAAGAATATGCAGACGCCAAGCCTTGAATGCCATGACCAGAGTGCGCCTCTGAAGGGAGCAATTTTCTTTGAGTATAAATACTCAGTTTTAATATTTTGTGAGGGTTGATGGTAGAGAAAAGCTCATGTATTGTAAAGTTTTAATGAACACTCTGGTTCTTTGGTTATGATTTGTAACCTGAGATTTATTTTTTAATGACAAATAGTTTTCTTTCTCCCTATCGTTTTCCTCTAATACTGAAAGAGTTCATGGTTGACTGATTCACTTGAATTATTGTGAATTCATTATGATGAAAGTTTGATTATAGTGTTGTTTTAATTTCTTTTAGTTCCTTTGAAATTTGAATTCAAGAAGACCTTGTGTTTAAGTTTTTCTTCCTTAGGCTGCTAGAAAGCCTGATGTTCACAGAATACCTCTACATTATTTCACCAAAGTATTCCTCCTACTCACCCTTACTACAACCTACTAATTGAAGTTAAACTAGACCTCACCTTCTTGTGCATATCCATCCAATTTTTTGAGTTAAGACGATATTTTCTTGAGATTGCGCCCATTTGACCTTTTTATAACCAACCTGTGACATAAATATTGATGGGTATTAGGATTACCTCTATAGCAATCTAGAGGTGACTTCCGGTACTAAGATTTCTTGGTGCCATTGTCGGGGACGAATTGAAGATTTTCCCTGGGTAGAACGACAACAAACTTTTGATTTTGAAGGTGCATTAGATATCAGAACCTTTGAAGATTGTTCTTTCACTTAGAGACTTCACTGAGGTGACTTCACTATTTCAGTGTGGATGCCTCTTGCTACAGATATATCCCCTGGGAGAAAAGGAAAATCAGATCTGGTTTTTGATGGTGAACAAAGACCAGACACACTTATTCTGCATATCATTCACCGGGCGACTCCATGGTAAAAGAATCTATCAGTGACTCCACTGGTTTGAAATGGAAAAAATCCTAGATCAAAGGTTTACTCCCTTTAATTTTTCTGTTGTTCCTGGTTTTCCCAATGTTTTCCCTACTATGGATGAATGGGGTGATTATTTTTCCATATTTAAAGAGTGCAAAGAGGACAACTCTGCTCGACATCTCCGTGAGTTTCATGAACTCATGCATCAGTGGGAGATACATCATGAGGATGCATTAATGAAGATGTTCATGTTCTCATTGGACAAGGATGCCTGTGAGTGGTATCGATCCTTGCCCCCTACTAGCATCTCCTCCCTAGAGCAGTTTCATACAGCTTTTAATAAGCATTGTCAAAGGTATTATTCCTCTGAGTTAATATGTCATAACTGTTGTAAGGAATGTGACAACCATGATCAAGATATGGCTATTTCTAATGAAATCTATGAGGATGAAGGATATGAGGAGGAAGAAGATGTTTTGGGCGAAGTTATGGAACTGGTAAAATCTCTCACTGCCCAACTAGAAACGTTGGAATCTGAAGAAAGAGAAAATGATTTTCCAGTCCTTGAGGCGTATGTCCTTGGCATCTCTACTGAGGATGATAATGAAGATTTCATAACTGTAGAGGCCTTGATTTTTTCTCTTGAAGTGCCTGTTGTCCCTAGCTTTGATGATTATTCGGATGAAGAGAAGCAGAGCCCCACATCACAGTTTGCTAACTAGAGGAGAATCCAACCTATATATGATAGCTACGAATAAGATTCTGAGCTGAATATGTAGGATTTCCAAGAACATATTGCAGAGCCTTATCCTTTGTTCGCTAAAGAAAAATTTTACGAGGAAATCAACCATCTTGGACCTGTAGAAGACACTAAGCAGCATGAGGAAGAGAAAATATTTCCCAAGGTTCTCGTTTATGATGATTATGAATCTGACCCTTAGGAGAGCTATGGAGAAGAAGAGGAGCATCAAAAGGGGCAATTTGTCTCTTGTCCAGATCCTTTTTGTGAGAAACCATCGTCTGGGACCAATCATCCTGCATCGATCATTCACCCACCTGTGCCTACTAGAGATATTCATCCATGTGTGAGAATCTATGTAGCAGAGAAGGCTGCATGTAACCAATTTTCTGGAGTTTTCCGCTTGTCCTATGAGCCTGTGGAGGAATACATGGAGTTGTATTTCCTTCATGTTTTGAAACCGCCCAACTTAATTATCTTGGCCTCATCATTAGGAGGAAAGCTGAGGAATGTAACCATTATGTTTTCATGGTTGCGTTCTCTATTATCAATCATGGACAAAGTGAAGGAGCTTCCATTTAGGAAGTTACTTGAATGGATATGGTGGAAATTTACTTTCACCTAGAACTGTGTAAAACTTTATTAGTTTAGGATTGTACATAAATAAGCTCCTTGGAGAATGTGTGTTTATTTTTGGTTTTACTTGTCAGCTTTATATTCTTCAGCAAGGTGTCTTTCAGCTTGACTCCATAGCCCAACAAAATACAATTGGAGACGAAAAAGGAGATCTTAGATCCTCACGGGGAGGACTCTATCCCCCATGGAGCCTAATGTTATCACATATTTTTTCAAAGGGATTGTTTTCCTTTGAAGTTGGTCATTGGGTGACTAAATGCGAAAGAAGTGGGCTTAAAAAACCCACAAATGTTTTTCATCCAAAGTCAGGGCGTGATTGTGAAAAGGTGTGCACATACATGGTCTTTACCCAAAAGTCAGCGATTGTGAAAAGGTGCGTACATACATGTCCGTAGTAAACCATCAAGAACAGCTCGGGCCTCAAAATGCATTGATCCATCAAACAACTGACTGGTGGTTCATGGGTATTCGGGATCCAAATGTTTCTCAAAGTATAGTGTTAGGGAAAAGGCCCGAGATCAAGGGAAGAGCAAATTTTTTTAATCATGGTGCAAGATTATCATTTCATGGTTTCACAAGATGGAGTGGTCAAGGAGCAAAGTCATCAAAACTTTAGAATGAAAAATCACAAAAAGATCACAGCCCATTGATCAAAGGGAGAGATATGAATCAAGATTATATTTTGTGGATTTTGCAAGTCCTGGAAGTAGGAGGGCTACCAAGACTTCATGGTACATGCAAACCTGAAATTATCTTGGCCATCCATTTTAGAAGGGCATGTGGCATAGCATCCGAACCTTGGAGGAAATCATTTCAGGAAAGCTGAGGTGAGAAGTGTCAATGTTCTAAAGTCCCAAATGCCGATATGATATGGGTCATCCTTTTTAGAGGGACGCATGTCATCCTATCTGGGGATCGCGCTTTCATGACTTGGAGATTTTGTTAATGGAACATGACGCGGAAATCGGCGAAACACAAAATCGCGACGTGCCTAAGACAAGGCCCACAATCACAACCTAGGGTCATACAGAAAGTGGGGCCAAAAGAAGAATAAGTTCCCATCCAAGAAGAGGGCATCCAAAGTGTTCAAATAAATTATCACAGCCATCGGTTTTATAGTAAACCCATCTGTGGATCTTGATGGGTCGCTGTTTCACAATTTCGAGCATCGGAGTATTGAAGATCAAGGGTAGTAGAAACTCCCAAAATGTAAAATCCTAAGATTTCATGTGGATAAGTGTGAGGTCATATCCCATGGTCGTGTGGGGAAAGGGAATGGAGTTGCGCAAAATATTGAAGTGCCCGAGTTGGTCACAGAGAAGGATCTGCATGACCTCAAGTTGATAGAATTGCCTCAAATGAATTATGATCTCGCCTGGAGCAATCATGGGTGTCAGGCCTCGTCCTGATCCCAATGAAAGTAGTTAATGAAAATGGGGAAGGTGGTTGAAACCTCGTTTCACCAAATAAATGGAAATCATGGAAAATCTATCCCATGAGGGCAGACTGTCAACCGAAAGTTCCCTGACATGAATTTTTTTGTGAAGCCCATACCGATCTGATCTTGCATCTGAAAAAAGAATGCAAGTGTAGCCTGATAGAAGAAGATGCAGAAACCAAGCCTTGAATGCCATGACCAGAGCGCGCCTCTAAAGGGAGAAAGTTTATTTGAGTATAAATACTCAATTTTAATATTTTGTGAGGGTCGATGGTAGATAAAATCTCTTGTATTGTAAAGTTTTAATGAACACTTTGGTTCTCTGGTTATGCTTTGTAACCTGATATTTCTTGTTTAATGATAGTCAGTTTTCTTTCTCCCTCTCATTTTCCTCCGATACTGAAAGAGTTCATGGTTGAATGATTCACTTGAATTATTGTGACTGCATTATGATGAAAGTTTGATTATAGTGTTGTTATAATTTCTTTCAGTTCCTTTGAAATTTGAATTCAAGAACACCTTGTGTTTAAGTTTTTCTTCCTTAAGCTGCTAGAAAGCCTGATGTTCATGGAAGACCTCTACATTCTTTTTCCGAAGTATTCCTCCTACTCACCCTTACTACAACCTACTGACTGAATTTAAACCAGACCTCACCTTCTTGTGCATATTAGTTCAATTGTTTGAGTTAAGACGATATTTTCTTGAGATTGTGCCCATTTGACCTTTTTATAACCAACCTGTGACATAAAATAATGATGGGTATCGGTCTTACCTTTGCAACAATCTAGAGGTGACTTCTGGTGCTAACACAAAAGAGTAGAGGAATATCAAAATCTTGAAGAGTAATAAAGAAGAAGAAGAAGTTGGTGGATGTAGCCCCATACTGGGGTGAACCACGTATATCCTGTGTTGATGTGCTTTATGCAATGTTATCCATGTGTTTATGTATTTATATGCTTAGTGCACTGATCTTGATGTATGCTAGATATATGTATGGATGCTTAGTGCTCTATTAATGGTAAATGAATGCTAGATCCGATCCAGTAACTATGTGTTTAAGTGATGAAAAGTACTTGATCTTAGTTGCTACTCCATTGTTCTGTATCTAGGGTTTAATATACGGTCTGAGTAAGAACCATAACTTAATGAATATTGTTTTCTAATTGATCCGTTAAGTGTTTTACTCATGTATCTATGTCCCAGCTAGGTTATAGATACCTGAGTCCTGCAATCCGCCCTACCTCTACCTCAGGTGAGACTACATCTGCTTCGTAGGTGTTTCCGAAAGGGACGGTAATTAAGGTTTTGTTGGTGTGTTGTTAAAGCATTAAACCCTGGGTCTTCCCCTGTGCCAACACTTCTACACGTCCTTTTAGGTCCTTGTATTTGTGTGAAAAGACATCCTGATACTCTTTTAGTAGGCTGACTATGTCATTTGTTTGCTTGTCAGACCAATAATCCCCTACTTGCACCATTTTTGGTCGGCCATCATGATATGTCAAATTATTTCATTATTATTTTCATGTCCATCCATTTTGGTGTCTTTGCTTCATCGAGATGGCATTCTCCTTATTTAATTTTTGTAAATATTTTTGGGAAGTCAGGTTGTTCATGGTCCTCTTTTTGTTCCGTGGCTATACTTAATACTGATTTCACATGATTTTGTAATTTTGGATGGTCTTTCTTCCATTGGAAGCTCTGTCCCAACCATTTTGTATTCTCCATATGAATCCTCTATGCAGTCAACATTTCCTTGTTTTCTGCCAACACAAAGTTTCATGTCGATGTTGATCCTCCATTGACCGGAATCATTGCTTTTTATTTCTATTGACATGGTGAAGGACTTTCTAGAAATAGTTTTATTTGGCATGTTGCACCTTTCAAGTGTTCCTCTACTGGATTAAATTTGAAGTCTTGGACACAATTTCTTTTGATTTCAGTCCAATTGGAAGTGTGGACACATGCTTGTTCAATTTTGTACCATTTGCTTGGTATCTCGTCTAATGTACCTGGGAACATATGGGGCCATACCCTTTCATCATTATATCCAATTATTCTCCATTCTCTTTCGCAACGTTGAATATGCTCTGTTGGATCATTTTCGATTTTGAATGTAGGAATATCTACACATTTGGATAGTTTCTTTCCACCGAATCTTTCAATGAAGTATGTTGACATAGTCATCCATGTTTGTAATCAGGGGGAATGTGTTTCCAACCATCTTGCAATGTAGCATATAAAAATTTCCACAAGAATATGTGATCTTCCCTTCTCTCCTATGGATTTTTATACCTCTTCCACATGGGTCAAAGGGGTATGTCATTCGTTGTATCACAAGGGTTTGCTTATCTGATTGTCAGTCGGAATGAGAGTGGGATTTTGTCGGGTTATTTTTTCATAAACTTTTGGTACAAACTGGATTGAATAGCACATATTAAGATGTTTCTTTGGAATAACTTTGATAGACCAACAGTCTTTCGTATGTGCTTCATAATTCTATATTTTCCATTTTTATAAGGTAGAGTCATAATTATGTTCAATCGACATGGGAGATTCTCTCAAAATTTGTCCTTTTGTGGTCGTTTCTATATATTGTTTTTGTTCCTTATTTATTTGATATAAACATATGGATTATTCATCTTCATCCCATGATTCCATCCATAGTTTTCCTTCCTTTAGATCCAGGAGAATAATTATTTTCCTCCCACTTCCTTTCAATTTGATTCTATCTCTTTCCATGGAGATAGTTTCTTTAATTCGTCGACCCCATGGACAATCGACAAGAGATGCATACGCTGGCATTCCTTTGACAAGGTTGATCCCATTAAAGTTGACCAAAGTCGGTATTCCAATAATTTGTGTGTCGACATTTATCAATATTCTGATTGGTTATATTAATCTTTGATCAACTAAATTAAGATAATTCATCGTGGGTGTTAGTTTGGGTCAGCCCATTCATACCCATTTTTCTAGTGGTGAAATATTAACCTGTGAACCAAAATCAACTACCACCTAATTGATTATCATTCCTTCTATTTCCAAGTCGACTCGTGGATCATAATCTTTTCTATTATAAGAGAGATGATTTTCATATTTGATTGGTTTCTGACCATATTTGTATTCTCACAATATGTTGAGTAGGTACAATAGCCTACCTATCAATTATTTTTCTTTGAGTAGTTGCAAATATTTATGGATGGTATATTCATCTCTAATTCTTGGATTTTTTTATCTTTTGTGGAATTCCCAAATAATTTAAGAGGTTTTCTCATTATTTTGTCTTCTTTATTTGGATTTGGAAAGTTGTTAGCATTTTTTCTTTGGTAGTTTTGGGTGGAGTATGGATGTCACGTATGGTGCCCAACATTGTAAAGATATGTAAGTTTCTAGATTTCCTCACCTCTTCTTTGGATACTGTGTGTAGTAGATTCACATTTTTTCGAGTATTATTGGGTAGTCTTCTATGAAGTGATCTCCAATGTCACATATGTTGCAGAAATTCAGATCAATTATGTATTTTATAGGACAATCTATGGTGTCATGATCATTTTTATAGCAATTAGCACGATGTGGTCATCCATGAACTTGACCTTGAACACCAAATATACGTTGGCCTCCTCGACCTTAACCATGACCACCAAAACAATCATCTCTTCGACCATAGTTGTTTGCTTGGTCGGTGGTTTCAGTGTGGTATAATATTCGTATATTATTTTGATTTCTGGCATTTAGGTTGAATTCTAAAGTTCGATGATAGGAAGCTTCACAGATGTGGCATCACTTCATGTTTTTTAGATTGTGTGGACAATATTGTATATTATGATTAGTTAGGTATTCACATATATCACAATATTTCTAGGCTTGTACTCAGTGGACGTATTATGTTTGCGTGCGCTCGTTTAAGGGATAATTATATTTTGTGTGTTCGTCCCCAGTAAATGTGGTGCACCATATTTCATTGCGTCGAATGGATATATTTTTTACAGTTTGTTGTAAATGTTATATATTTTCCTCAAGTCTTTCCATCGTCAAGGAATTCGATGGGATATCGTCGTCTGATTCGACTCAATGTGCCTTTTGTAACACGTCTTCACAACTGTTTATCTCGTATAAGATTAACGAAGATATGATTCTTGGAAGTATCCCAACTACACACCACTAGACTAGAAGGTTTTGATCAATCTTCAACGAGATTTGACTTAGGAGATCTTTAAATATTTTTTCGTATTCTCTTATCAACTCGCCTGGTCTTTTCTTTATTTCTTTTAAATTTTGAGTTGCTAGATGTGTTTTTTCCTGTATTTTAAAGAATGTTAGAAAATTGTTCTTTATTTCTACCTTTTAACGAGTTTTCTTTTCAGTGTAGTTCATGAACCAGGTTAAGGTGTGGTGGCACAATACAACTCTAAATTGCATAATTTTCTTATCTTTGTCTGTAATATCAGCTGCATCCCAAAAACATTCACATGCAAACCAATGGATTTTTGGGTATTCTTCTCCTTCGTAGATGGGGATATGATTGAATCCCACTTTGAATTTCTTGGTGGGGACAACTTGTTTTCTTGGTGTTTGGGTTACTACTCCTTTCGAATCAGTCATCAAATCTTCTGGTTAGTTTTTTTCTACATTCGACAAGGGATGATGCTCAAGGAATAGTTGTTTCTTCTTGAGTATAGAATATGCATCCTTAGTTTGGGAAATTTGATCTTTGTATTTTACTAACCGTCATTCCAAAGGTTGTGTCGCTTCCAAACTCTAATTAATTTCTTCTCTCGATATTAGAAATGGCAGGGGGGTTGATTCTTTGAGGTTCTTGATTTGGATAATCATTTTATCGACTTCATTTCATTCAAGATCGAAAATCAATGCATCTTGTAGGTTCCTTAGGTCATTTGTTTTGTACCATAATCTTGTCGATTGGTCGTCGATATTTAGCCTTTGTTTGATAAATTATCTTATCCCTGGACTAGTTTTCAATGCAAGAGATATAAATAAAGTTGTTCCAGAATATTCGTAGTATATACTTTTGTTACAAATTATTTTGGTCACTCTGATGATGACCCTACAGGCATGTGTTCAGGGTCTCAAAACAATATTTTACATGGGAAAAATGACTGAGTTCTTCCCCTACAAGGCATATTTTTAGAATGATGGCGTAGGCATACAATGGTACATAGTGCGGGAATCCTTGATTTCCATAGGTTTTTCTATGCCTGGCTCACAGGATTTCGTCATGTATCTATATAGGCAGGGTGCGACAACGTTTGAAGCTAAGGAAAGCAAGAAGTTTCTAAAAGTTTCTAGAACAGGAATCTTCTGGAATGTGAGCTGGCGTCTGTATGGTTGTGATCCTACTGTCTTCTCTGATTTGGTGGAATCATCCTCATCCTTGTAACCACTTCATCTTCTCCTATATAATAATGGATTTCTCATGGAAAAGGTTAAGCAAGATTGAAAAAAGAATTATTGAAAGAATAGGCTGAAGACAGTGTGAAGGATCCTATTACAACTGATGCTTGAGGCCTCCATTTGTCAATCAAGTGTTTGTGGACCATATTCATACAAATTCATATTAAGTGTATGTGTGTGTTGGAACAAAGGACCATCAAAAGGGAACTTGCGACATCAAGGAAATTTGGTTGTATCTTCCACTTTTACTTAATATGATACGGTGACATGTTTCTTTCCCATAAAATCATTAATGTTTTATTACATGACTCCTTGATCACATGTTTAGGTCTCCATTGAATCTACAATTGTTGCTTTCACTTTGGTTGGTTTGTTTCATTGCAGATCTGATCTCACAAGTGCACCAGAGTGAAGCAGGGACAACAGAGATATAAGGAAGCGATATCTAAAGGTATGTCATCTATTCCTTCTTTGGTATTAAATTCAATGGTAGAAACTTAGGGAAAGCATCATGTCATGTCTTGTTTTTTTCTAGATCCAGGTGGATCTAGGTAGATTAGTTTGTGTCCGCATTCACCGATTTATCCAATAACAAAATTGGTGACTCCGCTGGGGATACGACTTGATTGTGGTTTTTTGTTGGCAATTTTCTTTTAACCTATCCTTTTTACTTGAAATTAGTCTCTGAGTCTGTGGGAGATCCACTCAAGCTCTCTGGATTTGAAGGTCCATTTAGATCATTTACCTTCTTCTCAAAATTTCTTGATTTACAGACACTTATGCATTGTACTCTATACATAGCTTGCAAAAACCTTCGATTTCCACACCCTAGAAATTTTCTTCAGTTCATAATTTCTACACCCTATCTATTTCTAGCCTACGAAAACTCTTGATTTCCGCACTGTAATGTGGTATTAGGCTGTGGTGGCGCCTCTGAAATTTTTTGAGTTGTGTTTTTAGCTTCAATTAATCCTAGTTTTTATTTGATCAGCTGGGAGGGACTTTTAATGTTAGCCCTTGACTATTTTCTGGAAGTTTAACTTGTTGTTGGGTGATTTCGGAGATCGAACACCTCTTTTTAGTTTTTCCATTATTTTGTTTTTTATTTTTATCGACAAGGGTATAATCTCTGAGCTAGTATCTGAGTGCTTGTTTGATTAAAAGTCTTTGATTGGATTTGAAGTTTTGGATTTATTACATATTTTGGATTTCTTGATGATTGGGAAGTTATTTTGCATTTACATTTGAAGGAACACTTTCTTGTCATTTTTTACTTTTATCTCCATTGAAAGTTTGATTTGGGTGCTTGTTGTGTATAATTTTTTCTTGCATTACTTGTCCTTTCTTCGTTTTGCCCCTAATCTGGTTTTAGGAAGAAAGAATTTAAAGTCACTTACTCTTTCAAGTAATCATATATAAGAAAATTTATTGCGTCTAAAAGAAGAGAACATTGAGAAACTGCATTGTCTTTTAGTTGTTTGCATTTGTTTCCATTTAAGAAAAAGAAAGTATATTTCGTAGCTTACATCATTCCGAAAATACATTCTCCCTATTGTAAATAGAGTTCATTGAATAAAAATTTGCATCATTCATTTCTATTTTCATATTATTGGGTCAGGGTCATACACAAAATTGGTTTTATTACCCTTTCCCTCTTGAGTAACAACAACTCTTAAAAAACATTGCGAAATCTAAAAAATCAATTAGTAACTTTTATTTTCTAGGGCTCTTTTACATCAACATTATCTAGGCGAGAGATTTGGAATAGGCTATGAGACATACTCTCCAAAGTACAAAACACACAATAGCATCTTTTGATAAGGAGTGTTTAATTCCATTTGTAACATTTTGTCTTGGGAATCCCTTCTCACACAAGGGTCAAACCTGAGGTCACATTGAGATTGGCAGAGTTACTCACCCTGATTTGTTGATCTAGGTGTAGAGATTGCATGTATTATGGGGGTCGCTTGAAGGTATACCCACAATGATGAGTGGAAGCCTCTCAAGTTGATTTTGGGCTAGATACCCTACCTTTGCACGTGGATCGGACTTTTGACTCTTTCCCCAGGCATCACTGTTGTTCTTGGTAGCCTTAGTTTCCTATCTTCTTAGGGTCTTACATGAGGTGACTATGGAGGGGAAATTCTTCACGGTACCTAGAATTGGCGTTGGCCAGACCCACTCGGGCTCCTTGGAGGGTATACCCACGATTATGTGTGGGATATTGCAACAAGGTGTAAGTCCATTAAGCAGGTCGTCAACGTAAAGTTTCCACCTGCTTTGTCCTAGCCCCTTCTTGTATTGACTTCACGACATTGGATTTCATAACCAACTAGTGACTTTGAAATAAGAAGGTTTTGTTTTCCTGGTCTGATTCCTAGATTTTATTAGCGAGTGTTGTTTGTTTTCATAGTTGGCCATAGATTTTTTCCTTAAAATTTTTGGTTCATCCATCATTGACCCTCCATGCCCTTCACGTAGAATGCAAGGATTACCTCCAAAAGATCCAGAAGTTTCTGAACCCTTTCTTCCTAACCCACCAGAGGGCTCTCCACAATAAAGTGAGGTCCAGGACAATATACCATCTCAAGAGGAAAGAACTGATTCTCTAGAAAATTATCGAATTGTTTTCAATTCTCTAGACGCTTTCTGAATACCTCTTGGAATACCAACTAGACTTCTTACTGGCCCTGAAAATGAGGATCCCTTTTGGACCACTGACATATTTCGAGCTTTGACTTCTAGGCAGAACTCTCCCAACTCAGAGGTAGGTGCTGATATACCTATTGTCTCTTAACCACCTGAGACATATGTTACATTTAAAATACCTTTAGATCACTTTAACAATACAACTTGTTATTTCTTCATTGGTTCAGAGAAACTATCTGTTGGTCCTAGCTCAACCATCCCTCTTCAGATGGCCCATTCTACAATGGTCCCAAACACTACGACTATTCCCATTAGGAATACGATGGTTACCCAAGATCCCATCGGTACACCACTTTAATATAGACCTATCCAATCTCTTCCTCATGGCTACCATGATTTAAATACTTCCATACCCATTCCTACCCAAGTTTCGTCTGGAGTTTCTAGAATTTTTGCCCCTACTGGATACAATGTTGTTGTAGGTTTCATTCCAACACTTTCCCAGGTCCCCTCAGGGGGGTCTTATCCACCTGTTTTGGGAGGATTTGGCCCAAGTGGCTCCAATCCTATTGGGATATCTACTCCATCATTCAATTCTGGTTTTCAAATTCCCGTTGGAGGACAATATAACACTAAGGGGAAAACTCAATTTGGAGGTCACAGCCAAATTGGAACACAAACCCCGCTTGGAGGAAAAGCCTCACTTGGAAGTCCTACCCCAACTTATGGAAAGAAAATTCCAGGATCGTTAACCTAGTATTGGAACCTTCTCATCCAGGGAAATCCACAATCATCTGGGGGGAAACAATCTCAAGTTAGCTCTTTCATACCCCCTAGTTTGGGCCAGTCATTTCTCGATTCTTCCAATCCAATTTGGGGTTCGAACGTTCAATAGTTTCCCTTTTCAGGGGAACATCCCTAATTAGTACAACCCTATGGGCTACATGCCTCCACACTCATGTCTGAATCTGTCAGGACCTTCACCTCACATGTAGACTGCTTATGGGCCTACTGGTATACCAATGGGACTTCCTCCCCAAAGTCACCAGTATCCTCAAGTGAATAGACAATTACCCTTTTTAGACACTTTGGACTTTCCTGACTTGTCTAGAATCTTGAATGACCCCATCCTGCATTCTCCCCATTGGCCCATTATACCGGCCAACCTACCATCCTACATCCCAAAATTTGATGGTAAACCGGGAGAAGATCCAAACAACCATGTCATGACTTTTCACCTTTGGTGTTCATCCAACTCTTTGATGGACGATTCCATTCAGTTATGAATCTTCCAACGAACTCTTATAGTTTCGGTTAAAAAGTGGTATATATAATTACCACGAGGCTTCTTCACCGAATTCAATACCCTAGCCATGGCTTTCCTCACCCACTACCAGTTTCCAATCCGTTATGAAACGGGAAACGAGATTTTAATTTCCTTCATGAAAAATAAGGCCACTCATATCTCTGGTCACATTCATGAGTGGAGACGAAGACGACGTTTGATGAAACTCGATCTTCCCGATCAGTTATTGGAAGAATGGTTCATGAAATCCTTCGTGAATAAAATCTCTCATGACATTTCCATGGGTGTATTTGTTACAGAAGAATAGGAAATCAGTCGTGCTCAGTACCTTGACCTCATTTGTTCACAAATAGGTACTCTTTACGATTTTCTCCCTGATGCACCTCGTCCTTCTACCACCACTACCTCAACTACCCTTACTACCTCTCATGTGGCTGATGGTGTGATTGCCACTTTCCATGTTCAACCTCAATATGCACAAGCCTCTCTCACCAATCCTAAGTCTACTGCTTCTAATGTTCAAAATGATTCATCTCCTACTCCTTCAACCAACAAAACCTCTGAGGTGAACTCCATTCAATCTACCCCTTCCAGGAAAAATAAATCTCAAAAAGGGAAGGGTAAGAATAAGGAGGATAAAAATAACCCGCAATCTAAGAAAGCCAAAACACAACCTGTTGATGATAAGGATAAGCGCAAACCCTGACACCCTTTCTTTATCTGTGGTGATGATCACTCCACAAAATATTGTCCAAGATGGGCCAAGGTTACTAAGTTCCTTCAAGGGACCGTGAAACCTCCCACACCTGCTGTTTTGTCCCAACCTTTACCTTCCCAACAATAGACCCAATTGGTCATTCATGACCAACCCTCTCCCTCCACTACTTCATATGTACTTATGTGCACAGGTGATTCAAAAAAGAATGACATTACACTTACCACTCAGGCCAAAAATTACTCTTCCTTAAAGGAGAAAGTTGATGATAAACCACCTCTGTTGGTTCAACAGTCTCCCTCAACTTCACCTCCCAACGATCCTCTTCATCTCGAATGATCGAGTCTTGATATAGTTCTTTGCCCTCCCCCAAAGGGTGTTGTTCTGAATTCTACCTTTAGCCCTCATGCACATGTTGCTCAGAACTACATTATTGTAGAAGATCTAGCACAAGCAACTTCCGCGATGTCAGCTCTCGAAGTACTTCAAAGTTGTCCAACTCAACGGAAGGCACTATTAAAATCTATTGGTGGAATTGACCCTACGGATACGAATTTCATCATTTTTGACCTGGAGGACCACATTCCAAGGTTACCCCCTCAACTCGCATTTCAGATACAAGTTGTTTTCCCAGACAAGAACATTTGTAGAACTGTTATTGATGAGGGTTCCTTGACGTGCGGAATTTTTGTTGCTTGTTAGAAAGCCAGTGGCTCTCCTCCCTTAACTAAATCATACAACATGCTCAAAGCCTTCAATGGCTCTGGATTTAAACTCTACGGTGTCCTCCCCTCATTTCCTATTACATTGGAAGGAAAATCGGTCAATGTTGAAGTTGAGGTATTTGATGCACCTCTTGATTACAAACTCTTACTTGGTCATAGCTGGATTCATTCCATGCGTGTAGTTGTATCTACTCTTTTCCATGTCATACGTTTTCCACACTAGGGAAAAGTTCTTATAGTAGACCAACTGGCCTTTTTTAACTCTGATGCTCGTACTAGCAACGTATCCTTCATTTCAAAGACACCCCTTGGGTATGAGAATGTCGGTGTGGGTCTACTAAAATATTCGACTCTGATGGGTAATTTCCCGATCCCACCACTCGATGTTCTTCCTCTTTTGGTTGCCTCGATCAACATGATTTCCACCTAAATTTGTGAAACCCCCACGTCTTCTGAACCGTGGATAGTACCCCCACCTGGTGATTATCTTCGCTATGGCGACCAGATGCCTTTAAGTCTGGTTGAATCCTCTTATCAATCCATTCAATCGGAAAACCCTTCCACTACCTCTCTTGGTCATTCATATCCTAATCCATTCCATGTTATGTTTCCCACAGATGAGATGATCATGTCAGTTATGTCCATGGAAGACACCCCATGGGATGATGGGCATCATCGTTCCATCCTCTTCCTGGAACAACACACCTTAGAGAGTTACCAACGTATCTCGACTCCGTCGACGATTGTTGTCGTCTATTTTTTTCCTGAGTCTACACACGATGTGTTATATGAATGGAACATTAGTAATATTTCACCCACCATCCCCCTCGACATATCCATTAAACCTGGAGTTGTCGAAAATGTTAACATTGGAGCTTCATGTTCCACTGATGCGGTTGTCACATATAAGTCCCTTTTTCAGGAGTTTCATGACATCTTCGCCTAGCTATGTAGAGATGTCATGTATTGACCCCGATACTATTGTACACGAAATTAAGACGTACCCGAGCGCTAAACCTGTCTGGCAGAGACTCTTCCCTGTCCACCCTCGTAAAGCAGCCCCTATCAAGCTTGAGGTTGAAAAACTTCTTAAAGCTTACTTTATTTATCCCGTGGCTTTAACTTATTGGGTATTCAATATAGTTTTGGTTAATAAGAAACAAGGTACAATCCGTTTCTGTGTTGATTATAGGGATATTAACAAATCTTGTCCTAAGGACAACTTTCCCTCCCCCTTCATTGACCAGATCGTTGATGATTGCGCTGGGAGTGAAATATTCTCTTTGATGGACGGTTTCTATGGATATAATCAAATTAACATCTTTCCCACAAATCAACACAAAACCTCTTTTATTTGTCCTTGGGGCACCTTCTCCTACCGGAAACTAGCCTTCAGTTTAAAGAACGACGGTGCAACTTTCCAACATGCCATGTCTTATGATTTTCATGATATCAATCACATTGTAAAACCATACCTAGATGACCTACTGGCACATTCCATTCATCATAGTGACCATTCGACACACCTCTGAGCCATTTTCCTTCATTGCCAGTTCTATCGTATACACTTAAACCCACACAAATGTGTCTTTTGTGTGGATTTTGGCCGACTTCTAGGATTGATTATTTCATGTCAAGGGATCAGGGTAGATCCTTTTAAGTTCAAGGTAATCCTCAATCTCCCCCCTCCTTCTTCACTTCGCCAGCTGCAAAGTTTGCAAGGGAAGGAATTTTTTTTACATCATTTTATCCCAAACTACGTTGAGTTAACGCTCGTATTTACTCGATTGCTGAAGAAAGGTTTTGAGTTCGTATGGGATACCACTACCAACAAATCCTTCGAAGATTTGAAACTGATTTTAACCCGTACCCCACTACTTTTCCCACTCGATTATAGTCGAGCTTATTTCCTTTATCTCACTACTTCTAACTCTACCATTTCCATGGTTCTAGTCCAAAAAGATGATTTACACGACAAACATGTCATCTATTATTTGAGTCAGAGTCTCACGACTACCGAAGCCAACTATTTACATGTTGAAAAACTGGCCTTGGTAGTTGTTTAGTTCTAATTGATGATGTCAATCAGAGTTTATTTAATGTCAACCCGGGAAGGTAAACTTTGAAGCGCTACCTAAAATATATAGATCTAGAAGGATTCCTAATATGTTCGAGATATTAAAGTTCCCTTACAAGAACATATTCATCAAAATCTCTTTCAACAACTAATCAAACCTAGATCTAACAATTGTCGAGACCCTAAGGTTCTCTTACAAGAACACCTGAATTTTAGGATCTCCTCCAATATTAGAACATTTAACAAAACTTAAAAGCTGAAATGAAACAAAACTAAATCTAATAATTGTCTGAGATCTTATGGTTCTCTTACAAAAA
>SNQJ01S0044075.1:64450-76966 GCA_010110895.2 Picea sitchensis
TTTGGAAGACCAATTGTCGTCACAATGTAATCTCCTTACTGATCACTTGATTAATCTATAACCTGCAAAAAATAACTTGGCAGAAAGAAAACATAAGTGTATTCAAGAAGCAATGGCCATTTCCTTCATGATTATTACACAAACATTTCGTACCAAATAAAACAGGTTAAGAAAAATCAAAGTATTTAAATTGACTCAATCATGATATTAATATCAATCCATTCATAAAGAAATAAGCATGAAAAGTAAATTTACCCCATGTTTTTGTCAGCTAAATTTTATGCATGGTGAAAAGCTTGGCCTTATAGATTTGTTGTGTCCTGCAGATGAGTGCGTTATAAAAGAATACAACAATATGAAATTACCAGTAGTTAATAAGAATTTAAATAATCCACCAAATGTTCTTTTAAATTAATCTTCCTAATGTTCCCTTATATGTTTTCAAATCAATGAAATATCAAATCTGTATAAGATATCCAAGGAAGACTTCGAAGTAAAAAGATCTGCGATGAATGGGCATTTGAAAATTGACAACAGTAACTGATTTTTAAAAATGTTGTTCCTTTATGCTGAAATATTAATCCAAGTGAACGCGGCTGATCGATACGTTCTGGGCTATTTTCTTACTAACAACAACCATAGTGGCATCGGTATCATATAAGAAGGAGATTCTAGAAATTGAACGGGTACTGTCAAGAAGAGGGGAGAAATCACATCCACCCATAGATGGTGAATAGGTTATAGATGATGCCGGGGTGCGAAGTATACAACCATTGATATGCGAATCTCTCCCCAAACCCCGCCTGAGTGAGGAATATGTTATTTTGATAGATTCGTTCCCCCATGGGAAATATGGTTCACACAACCCATCCGCAAAACCAATCCAGTAAAAAAAACAATCCATGCAAAAAGAAAGGCACACACAACACTCACGCATAGAGATATTCTGCACATTTACGGATGGCTGGTCGATATTATCAGTGAAAGATCTCCTCTTAACTGTCTAATGGATATGCCTCCCCCCGTAATTAGAAAATGTGGATCAAAGCAATATCCTTCACATCACGTTCGGAATCAGGTAACCGTGACGACATTCTTCAGGATGAAACCCCTGGCACGTCAATAGGAGAGTTCAGTTGTAAATCCGTCCACCACCATCATTCACTAAATAAAACATGATTAAGTTGATGTTGCTTTAGCTTATCATCCTTCCATGGGTGGTCCACTGTAAATTCATCTGGTGCGATAATAACACTCTTCTCAATGGAATCTGTCCTCCAACTATCCTAAGGAACCAATAGATGACTGGGCGCACCAATGGGGGTCTCTTTGTTTTTTCCCAAGCTAACAACTCCACCGACTACAAATTGGGGAGGAGAACGATATCGAATGGAAAGGTGAAACCTAGAAACAAACTATGATTGGGTGACAAGTGCAGATAGAAGTATCGAACCCTAACTTTCCACTTCTCTCGTTGACCTCCAAAAACCCTAGTGAAGACCTTTTATCCTATTGAAAAATCTCCACTTTGCATCATGGAATCGAAGGGTGTTTCATATTATAACATTTCTATTCATTTCCTCTTTGTTCAGGAGCTCAGGGATGTTGAGTGAGAAATAGTGACACCCTTCTTATGCCACTGAAAAAGGTCCTGTAGACGGTTGATAATCTGTTGTTGGATATCGGATGGAGAACCTGAAGATATGTTGCCATTTTTGTCCACCAAATCAGCAATGCTACCTGGAAATAAGACAGATCAGGCAGTGGGGGTGGTATCTCTAGCCTGCGCATCTTTCACATGAAGAGCACCGAAAACACTTCATCCTCCAACTACCTTCTCCATAACATCCTCCAATTCTGCTGGTTGTTCCAGCCACTTATCCCTATCCCCTTCAATATGTGTTGTAGGTAATTGTCCTAAAAGATCATCTTTAATAGAATAAATACCATCATCAATTATGCCTATATCTAGTCTTTCATAAGGAGGTTGTCGATTAATCTTAAGGGCCCCCAAACGTAGTTGTTGATACATGCTTTGATATGGATCAAGATAAGGATAAAGTCAACCGGTCTGATTGATAGCAGATTTGCAATTAAATTTCCAGCAAGATTTTTTTATTTTTTATTATTTTTAAATAATTCAATAGATTTTCTGATCTTCCTGATCGCAAGAAGCGCAGGAAGAGAGCATACTAATCTCCTGGTTTTTTTTTTTTTTTGCCAATTAGCATTGATGCAGTGTCTCTTACTAATTTATTCATGGGAAATGTTGATGATTTATTATTGTTTATTTTTGAAAAAAAGACTAAAAGCTTCTAACAACTAACACTTCTAATGATAACGAGATTGTTTTATTTAATTTATATTTTTAATCTATTCTACATTAACTTTGAAAGATGTTTTATTTTCTAAGTAAAAGAATGCTTCTAGTGAAGCCATCTACGGATTAAAAATTCGAACATGCTCACATCAAGATTTAAAATGTTTACCTGATTGTTTGCAAGGATGTGAGTAACCTGTTTCATTTTTGGAGTTCGCACAAGGTTCTTTTGGAACCAGTCTTCAAGATTATTCTTTTTCTCCAAAAAATACCTGTTTAACATATTCAAATTTCTCATCCGTAGATGAATTAGTAAGAAATGGAGGTTTTAAAAACTGAATTTAAAACTAATTAAACTAATTGCGAAAATAAAACACTCCAAACTTGAACTCCTTTATGAAGATCCTATTGTCACCAGGGTTCACAAGTTAGTCCATAAAAACAAATGCAGAAAATAATTACTCAATCCTTCTAGTTGCACTTCCCTGGCAACGTCGCCAAAATGTTTAGTTCTAATTGATGATGTCAATCAGAGTTTATTTAATGTCAACCTGGGAAGTTAAACTTAGAAGCGCTACCTAAAATATATAGATCTAGAAGGATTCCTAATATGTCCGAGATCTTAAAGTTCCCTTACAAGAACATATTCATCAAAATCTCTTTCAACAACTAATCAAACCTATATCTAACAATTGTCAAGACCCTAAGGTTCTCTTACAAGAACACCTGAATTTTAGGATCTCCTCCAATATTACAACATTTAACAAAACTTAAAAGATGAAATGAGACAAACCTAAATCTAATAATTGTTCGAGATCTTATGGTTCTCTTACAAAAACACTTTCAAATAAGATCCTTCCAGTATTAGAACATTTAACAAAACTTAAAAGTTTAAATCAAACAAAAACATAAATTAAGTTATACCTAAAATAAGCAAATAAGCATGCAAGTGAGGCCATGGGGGGCCTCCATAACTCCACAAGCACACCACTTCAAAGGAGACTCAGATTTAGAAGAAAAATCGAAGTATGATTCTTTATTTCAAAATCTCCATTACAAACCAACTTTAAGGTTACAACTCTAAGCTTCTAAGATTACATACTCCAAAATTCTAAGATTACAAAACTTCAGGATTCTAAGATTACAAAACTTCAGGATTACAAATGGAGGATATTGTACTCCTATTTATACAATGGGATGAGTAACAAACTCATGATGATCATCTACTAATCTCTCTTTAGTTCCATACATCTCTCAACCATCTAGACACATAACCCTCTTTTGTCCTTGATATTCTCCATGAGATCATGATCTCTTATCTTATCAAATTCGAATTTGATCATTCAAGGCCACATAAAGGTGTCTTGGAAGCTTCCTTGGCACTTACACATGTCACAAAAACAATCCACTTTTCATATATGAAGTAAAATATATTATTTTCTAATTTTTAATCAAGAATTTCTCTTAAAAATGATTGAAAATAAATAATGTTTGGAAAATATAAATGAGACCCATTAATGGTGAATAATAGGGAAAATGAAGTGACATGGTAGTGAATAATGAGTGATGTAATGGAAGCATAGGTRAAAAATGTATGGTAATGAGTGATATTTGTATGACATTTTTGGAGCCCAACAGTAGTTGTTCAAGTTTTCCAACGTTTCCGTCAYTATATCCTAGTATGCAAGACCACTGTAATTTATGATTGCAACCCTATGCAACAGATGCTTACACATCAATTGCTAGGGGGAAAATACTCCAAATGGATATTGATTCTCCAGGAGTTTGACTTAGATTTAAAACACGCTAAGTCTAAGAAATCCCCGGTGTTTGTCGAACTGATAAGTGACCTTCCCTGCATTGAGACAAAAAATGTAGCAGAGGATTCTTTACATGACGAATCCATTTTTATGATCCGTTCCGATGACCTTTGGTATGGAGATATCATTATTTATCTCCAAACTCAGACTTTTCATCCCGGTTTGTCCAGCACTGACCGTCGTCATATACATTACCAAGCCTGTCAGTATATTATCCTCAGTGACACTCTTTATCGTCGTGGAGTTGACTTCGTTTTTCGACGATGTCTCACCTATGATGAGGCCGAGAAAGCATTGAATGAATTATATTATGGAGAATGTGGTGGTCACATGTCTGGGTATGCTACTTCCCAAAACATCTTACGAGAAGGATATTTTTGTCCTTCATTATTTAAAGACTGTATTATTGTCATCAAAAAATGCCATGCTTGTCAAACATACAACAACAAAATAAGATCATATATTGATCCTCTACACCCTGTAGTTTCTGTTGGACCTTTCATGAAATGGGGCATTTATTTCATGACCTATAACCCTCACTCGGTCAGAGGATACATCATCGTAGCCGTGGATTATTTCACAAAATGGGTCAAGGCGATGCCTACATTCGATAATACCAGAAAACTTGCATCCCTATTCATATTCAATCATATCATCACATGATTCAGAATCCCACAAGCTATCATCACCGATCACGGTAGCCATTGTCAAAATTTCATGATGTTCGAGCTTACCGAAAAGTTGGGTCTTTGACATGAAAACTGAACCCCCTACTATCCACAGGCCAATGGCCAAGTTGAAGTGATAAACAAAGTTCTCATCACTATGCTTTGATGGATAATAGGAATTCATAAGACAAGTTGGCACACAATGTTGTTTTTATCATTGTGCGCATATCATATATCCGTGAAGTCCACTAGGGGATTTATTCCTTTTCAGTTAGTGTATGGTATCAAATTTGTTATGTCGATTGAATGTGAGATACCATCATTTCATATTGATGGAAGTTCAATTGTGTGTCATTGTATCTGTCGGGTGTCACCATGGATGTTTCTATTCCTAGCTCTAGTCAATCTCTGCCTGAATTAGACTTCTCACGTTCTTTTACTGGATGGCTCTCCCTTGACATATTTCTATTCGAATTTTTACTGTTACACTAGTTATGAAGCTCTTCTCTTTTTTGTTTTCTTTTATCCCATTATATTTTCTAGATATATGTGGATTGCTTATGGGCCTGCTTTCCTCTCAACGACATTTAGGCTTGGGAAACACTACTTCTTGTTTTTATGACATCTCAAAATATCGACCGAACCCCCATTGCCAACACGACTTACTCTAAGTTAGGATCATTGTCCATATTTATTTCTTCAAGAATTAATCCCAGTCTTCTGTTGTATCTATTCACTTTGTGTCAAGAAATGCTTCCCACCTTTTGTCTCTTTATTGGAAGTTGTTATTCGATAATGGTGTTCCTAATATTTTTTGGTATTCGATGATATCACTAAATCCCTTATCAAGAAGGAACTTATGAAGAAGTGTTGGAACCATGCAAAAAAATCCATTGTGCAATTCAATGTAGAATTTCGCTTTATTTTCTCTAGTGATGTCTGATATTCAATCGCTTCTTCTGAAATACAATATTCAATAAAACATTCGAGCCAATCATGCAGGCTCGTTCTTCTTCTGTTCATCAACTTCAAGTCTAAATCCTCTTTGGGTGTCAATCTACACATCACCTAATTTTTTAATGTGTTGAAACAATGCTTTTGGGATAGCTTCAAGAAATATTTTGTGCATCTCTAAAAAGAACTTCAACCTTGATTTGGCTAGTGAGAGGTTAGTCCTTCTTGCATAGTTTTTTATGTAGTTCTTGATTTTTCGATCCCACCACTCACATATGTCTTGTCGATTTAGAATTTATGTATACTTCTACATGCCCAAGTTCAGTACTACTGGAAATGGAACCAATGTTGTAATATAAGGGAAAGTACAGAGTGTTACTAGTAGAACCTTACATAGCCATATACATGCATACACATAGACAAATAAGTAATGAGATCCCAAAGAATATTTTTTTATTATATGATAGACATTACAACACAATTACATATATCTTCTCCCATGAAGCTATCTGATCCTTCATGTTCTTATCTATTTATACCTCTAACATGCAGTTGTAATTACTTAACTGCCTAGGTTGGTCGGTTAGAAGAGAACCTGATCGAATTCTACCCCTAACTACATTCGTCAACCGACAAGTTCTAGGTCGACCATCGGGTCTAGTCGCCAGGGTCGACTATCCCCTACAACACACACTTATACTGAGAGGGGGGGTGAATCAATATAATATTGGTTTTACTTTTTCCTTTATTGTATTGAAATTATCATTTCATCACTTTACCAATCATAACCAATCTATAAAAATATGTGGAGACATATAGTGCAAAGTACACAAAAACATAGCATGGACGCCCAAATGGGAGAAAACCATAAAATGTATCTTTATAAAATCATGTAGGCACCAACCTACTATTACAATATTTATCAGCACCAACCTGTAGGAGACACCAATCTCCTTATCTAAGCACCAACTCAACAACACCAGTAGGCACCAACCTATTGTTATAATATTTGTAGGAACCAACATGTTGGAGACACCAATCCACTCAGTTGAGCTCCAAATCAACAAGATGTAAGTACCAAGTTACTGTAGACACCAATCTCCTCAACTTTTCTGTCTGGATTAAATTCTTTTTAAAATTTCATCTATCGAGAACCTTCAGTCCAAGCTTCCTCCTGCATAAATCTGTTACATTTTTTTTGTCAATGCACTGTCAAAACTCTCCACCTACTCACACTTAGCAAGACCCCATACATTTCTTTCCTCTCCTCGCAACTCCCTTCCACCCTGAGACAATTACATTTTTCTCCCTTTCATTTTTTGGCACTGAGAACCTCAGAGCCTCTACTTCTCTTCCTTATCCTTACTCTCCCTTCCATGCATAGAATTTAATTCGGGTATTGTTATTTATACATCAAGCCTATATGCTCAAGGATTTTTCCACATACAAACAACATTTTTTCTCATGGGGTTGGCTTCAACTCTCTTTGAATATTCCTCAAAACTATGATGCAAAAGTCCATTGAAAATGGTACCAACTCATCCTATTTCTCACATTTTCTCTTCACAGGTTACTGAAAATACCCTCTACTGTAACCTAAAACTAAATTTTCATAAAAAATTAGATTTATTTAGGACCTAGGATCATCGTTTATTAATATTTTAGTTTGAATAAATTTCAATTTTTAATTTTATTTTTTTAAGTAATAAAATTTCTTTAGATTTTGTTTACCTTTATTAGATTAGTTTTATTTTTCTTAAATAAATCGAATGTTTAGACCAAAAAAATTGTAAGTTGTTTTAATTTTATTATATAATCCTTTATTTGTATATAATTTTAATAAAATGTGATTCTTTGTTATCAAATATAATCGCACCTATCCACTTAAATATTGACAACTCACAACAGATTTTGACCCCCCCCCCCTATATGCTCAATGTTTAACCAAAGGGGGTGGGGTCTAAAAACTCTACCCAAAGGTTAAGATTTGAAATGTGGTGTTCATACATTAATTTTTTCCCCTGGGGTATGTGGTTAACTTAACCACATCCACCCCCTCCCCCAAAAAAAATTAACACAAGGTATGTATGTGTCCAATCATCATGTCAATTGGAGAAAAGGTAAATAATCATTTTGTTTATTTTAAAATTAATCTTTCACCAATCAAACAAAGACACATATATATTTTCAATGGAAAAACGGGGTAAAGGTTGAATTATCATTTTATTTTAAAATTATCAAAGGGTTTAAGCATTGGGTTAATTGTTCATGCAAAGCTTGTCATTATCATCCTATTATGACGACAAATCCAATCCACATCCTCCATGGGTGAATCTGAATCCTCTTTATTCTTTAATCGTCATTTTAAAATGCAGTCTTCTCAAGTATTAGAAACCAATAAAAATATAATATCATATAAGAAGACCTCGTCGACCGAGATAAAGACATCTTTGATCATGTTCTGTATTTTGACTCCTCTGAACTATATAAACAAATTAAATAAAAAAATTCCAATATGGTTGAACATTACTACGCATGGGGGTCTGACCTTGTTAAATTTATGATACCCCAGGTCTCTCAATTCCCGAAATTTGTGTTCTGGTGTGTTTAAAATTATATCCCCTCAAAATGAACTGTAATTTCCATTTCTGCGTTTTTTCTTATTGAGATAACCCCTCAATTGATTTCTGAAATGAAGGGATGATTTTAGGGGCTAAATTTCGCTCACGTGCTAATTTTTCAAGGTTTTTCCCAAAAAAGATTCTCTATTCTAAAAATGATTCACCCAAATTATATAGGATAAAATTATTTTACCTTAGAAATTGCCAAAATGTTATACAAACTATATAAAATCCTTAGAAATTTGAATATTTTTACAAAAATATCGCCAAACATTTTATAGTTGGCATATGAAGGATTAGTAATATTCGACAAGGTTTGTACATTTTAAAATAAATTTCAATTCTTAAAATCATCCCTGTTGAAATGTTGAGATGGCCATTGAATACAAAAAGTGAGCCATTAAATGAGCTTATAGAGACCAGGTGTTTTATAGAACTTAAACTTGAGGAGAGGGTTACCCTGCTACAATCATATATGTGCAAAATGCTCAACGTACATGATGATAATAATTTCATCTAAACTATATTATTTCCTAATAACGCTTGAAAGATTATTTCCATGATTTCTATGATTTTGGGGAAAAATGATGATTTGATTGTAGATGAGTTTTGGTTAGGAATCATGGATTTTATATGTCCAATTATGACCAATCCCATTACCAAATTTAATTTTCCCCAACTTCTAGTAGACCAAATTCACTATCATCTCTCTGAATTGAAATCCCTTCAAATCTTTATATATCAATCATATTTGTTTCACCACTTATTGTTTACACAAGATCACCATTTTTTGCATGTAGGGTTCAAGATTGAATATGACCATGGTAACCCTAATTCAGTCATTAAATGGACTCCTATCATTAAGAAGAAATCCCTAAATGTTGGATTTCCTCACTCTATTAACTAATTTATGTCTAAAGTCTACCAACTCATATTTGATAAGACTCCCCCTAGAATATTTCCTGAGTGTAAAAAAATCTTACAGTTGAGTCCAAACACAAGAGTAGGAGATTGGTATATTTTTTAGCATTGCACTAAAATAAGGGTTTATGGTTTCCAACTATGTCCTTTCATGTTGCCTATTTTCTTAACTTCGAGGAGTTTTTCTCTTGAATATATTAGGAAAAGGTTAAACATACATGAAGTTCATTTTGTGAAAAAGAAACATAAGGTGACTTTGAAATTGAAAAAGGAGCTAGGTCCTTTTACTGTTAATACCAGGGAAGCATTGCAGATTACAACAAAGATTGTTTTAACTATGGTATTTCAACAATGGAAACCATGGAATTATGACCCTCATGGTGTAATACCTTCAACAAATACCTCGCATAGGAAATCCCCTTATCAACACCAACAAAAAGGTGAACTGGAGTTGTTGGCAAATTAAAAAAGTTGGCAAGAGGTGTAGAACCTTCTACAAATCCATGGTAAGTCATAAGACCAACATGTGAAGTCTACAGTCATGGGAACACCACAATAGTTTGAAAAGACATATAAAAGGAGGATTCCATAGTCAAATTCAAAGGATTCATAATAAGAAGACGGTGGAACAGTTAAAAGAAAAAAATTGGATACAGTGGATGAAGAAGAAGATCAAAATTTATAGGGATAAATAACACCAGTAGGCAGAGGTCCTCTGATCACAGTAGAAGTATCAACTTAAAAAAATCCAAAAGTCCAGGAGAACAAAGTGAAGAAGAATAATTAAATACAAATCAACCCATTGATTATGAAAATAAATTTATGGAAATAATACAAGCAGGTGAAAAAATTAATAAGACTATTAGTCATTTTTTTGAATATGATGCATCTCAAGCCAGAATGATATCAGCTATGGATTATGAAAAAGGGAAAATAAACATAGTTGTTATAGAACAAAAAGAGAAAATAAACATAGTTGTTATAGAAAAAAAAGAGAAAAATAAAGTGACAAATGTTTCCATTGATATGAATGAAGTACACCCACTGGACAAATTTTATTTTCACAAAAAAAATGGAGAAATGATAAAGAGAGATGCTCTAATAACAAACCTTGGAATTAAAAATATTCAGGCCTCGAATGAAAAACTCATAACTCAGTTAAAAAATGAAAACTTGGGTAATATATCAAGTTAGAAAAGGATAGATGAATTAGAATATTGGATAATACAACTGGGATCCAATCCAAGATATGAAGCATCTATATAGACATCAATAAATAAATAAATACAAGGAAATTAAAGTGTTGAAGAAAAATCTCAATATCCCAGGAATTGAACATGTACAAACTCCTGAGCTACAAGTTATTCAGGAAAAAAATATATATCTGAGAAAAATGGTACATATGGGAGAACAAACTGAATTATATCAAGTTCAAATCAAAATATTAAAGGAAGGATCATCTTCTTCATAAGTAGTCGAATCAACATATCCAACAACTAGATTGTCAAAAGCATTGGCATATCTAAATCTAAAGGGTGTGGAAATAGAAAAATTGAAGAAAAAAATCTCATATGAAAAATAAGAAATCAAGGATAAAGATAAAATTGTTACATAATATCAAAATTTGAAAACAAAAATACGAAAGGAAATAGATTGATTGAGTGAAATTTTTTCTAGTAAGGCATATTTGATAAGGGTTAGAAATGTCATTTGGGATGAAAACATAAATGAAGTCACTAAGCTATTGGATTTCTTCAAACTTATTGATGATTAAATTCAATTAATAGATGAGATTGATGAGGTTTTGAAGAAAACATTTTCTGAAATAGGATCAATACCTAGGGTTGCTACCTACGTCATTAGGTTCCTAAATTCAAATTCCAATGAGGTACTCAAAATAAAAGGAATTCAAGATAGAAAAAAAATGGTTATGGAAGATGAAAGAATTTTTACTAAAATAAATTTGTTGCAGATAGCTAAAGATAAATGCATTAGTATGAAGAGAGATGTTGATGTATTCACCAATATATTTGAGAAATTGATAAAGATGAGATTTCTTTTAGCTTGGACTAAAAAAGGTAAATTATTTCCATTTGAATAATAAAGAAAAAATATGTTCATATCCAGAGAAAATGATTCACAGTTTCAAGGGATGTTTGATAAATTAAGAGATTTGGTCATTGTAGATTTACTTATGGATGTTTTTCTTTTAATACTCTAGTTAATAAAATAATTGTTTCCAAATCCTCCTATGTATGAAAAATACAGATATATTGATATTGACTACAAACAAATGAGATATTATGGATATCCTTCAAGAAACACTTGGAAATGGTTTCTCCATCTGATAGTTGGATGAGTCATCAAAGAAGTTCAAGATTGTCAACCAATCTTCCAGTTGTTTCCTATTTTTGTGAATCTGCGATCTTTTTGTAATCTAAATACTGAAAAGTAGGATCAGATAACCATTTTTTGGTTATGACCTAAACATATAAATCTATGTGATATATTCAATGTAAAGGGGTTCTTTTTGGAGGATTGAAGGACTATATTTTGAATAAAAATTCACAATTTTTTAAGATTCAAACTTCGATGTTTTAGTCTGTGTAATTCTCTTTTCTATGTTATTTTCATATTCTTAAATTTCTTCTTAAATGTCATGATTTAGTAAGACTACTACAATAATTTAATACAAATGTATCTTTAAAGGTCACATATTTCTTCAATGTACTATAAGTATCAAGAAGACCTGTGCTTGCATGTTATTATTCCTTTTTGAAAAGAAACAAAATATTTTTTTCTATTCAAATCTTACTTTGGTTTAGATACAAATTTAATGATCCTTTCATCTATCTGAAATTTAAATAGTATTTATCATAGATACACTATTTCACTATTCAATTTTTTTTCTTCTTATTTCTTTTGTCATGATCTTTACAACCAAAAGAGCCACACACACAACCATAAATACTCTAGCTCCAAGCTTGCCTCACGGGGTAGAGCCACCTAGGGATGATTTTAAGGATGGAAATTTATTTTAAAATGTAGAAACCTAGGTGAATTTTACTTATCTTTCATATGCCAACTATAAATGTTTGGCGATATTTTTGTAAAAATATTCAAATTTCTAAGGATTTTATATAGTTTTTATAAAATTTTGGCGATTTTTAAGGTAAAATAATTTTATCCTATAGAATTTGGGTGAATCATTT
>SNQJ01S0044076.1:26507-48626 GCA_010110895.2 Picea sitchensis
TATTGTCATCCTTCTTGGAAAGAGGGTAAGCAATATTAGTAAAAATTAGTTGAAAAGGTCCATGTTGATTTATCACATGCATCTTTGTTACTCAACTTGTTTGCTCTTGCAATCCCTACAAAGGGCTAATAAAGAGCTTCCCCAAGTTGAAATTTATTCTTAGCTAAGAACTAGTAACCCATTGATTTGAACATCGTGTACATATTTATTTATATTCTTCAACCACTGCATAACTGAAGAGCTTAAACTTGTAACTAATCAAAGAAAGTAATGTCAAGACTCAATACATAGAGGCAATCATACTGACTTCCAGCTGATTGTAAACACTATTGATTCTAATAGCAATCTTTCTCATGAAGAACTCGCTCATATTTCTCTGTGAATAGGATGATATCAATCAATCACCATCAAGGAATTCTTAGTAATGTTGAAGTATTAACACTCCAATGATAATATTAATAGTCAAGTCATAAAGTTTGGATTGGTGTGACTAATATTAGTTGATAAAGTATCATTAAAGTCTAAGTAGTTTGGGGAAGTCAGTGGCCCAACTATCGACGATATGAATAAAAGGATATCAAATTAAATTAATAATGGATTCCAAAAATATCAACTTAAATTAATAATGGATTCCAAAAGCATGAAAAAGTAGGTCAATGTAACGAAAAGAGTACATCCAGTATAAGTACAAACTGGGAGTGCGAAGCCTATGGCTAGAGCTTGTGTCCCTCACGATGTCTGAGAAGTCGTTGTTGTCTGAGACAATACATGCAGGTGCATTATTCAAAGAGAGAAAAAGTTGACTGTCCAGTAAATGGCAAGTCAAGGTATGAATGTTAAATTAAATTTAAAAAGGCATATCATTTTCTAAGGTTTCAAAGTTTACAATTATTTTAAATATTTCAAGGTTTAGAATGATTCAAACAAACATGTGGAGGAAGAATTCAACAGCAGGTGTCCCATCTCTGCAAACAAGAAACGTCTATCAGGGAAGGACTCAAAGAAAATAAGAATAGTAGATGATACTCGCCATACACGTGGACTCATGGAGTGAACATGGAGATATTTTTAGGCTCAAGAAACGTCCACCAGCATAAAGAGAACACTGCAAAGAGAGAGAGAGAGAGACTCAATAGTATAGAACAATTGGCAGATTGTAGATTGACACATATACCAGTCATGTTTTCCAGTCACATGGGTAGAGGCCAAACACCAGTCAAATGCGGTATTTATGAAGACCACGAAAAACTTTTATCTACAGAACTATAATCAGACTTTGAAAACTTTTATTTAAAGTATAGAGAAACCACTTGTAATATCATTGCAAGGTATCATTCAAAGTATAGAGAAACATACTTTTATTTAAACAAATAATCTGACCTCTATCATTCTAGGCTACATTCTATATGGAAGAATCAAAATGATAGATTGTTATACATCTCATAAGATAACAAGCAGAGTATGTTACCAAGTTAAAGGTCAATGCTACTTTTATTATGGAATAGTGATTGATAAAGAGAACTTATGCAAAGAGAGAGAGAGAGAGAGAGAGACTCCACAGGGTATAGAACAATTGGCGATTGTAGATTGACACATATATACCAGCTCAAGTGTTTCCAACACATGGTAGAGGTCACAAACACCAGCCAAATGATATTTATGAAGACCACAAAACTTCTTTTGCATTCACTACGTGAACTATAAATGCATCTTTGAAATTTTTTTTTAAAGTATAGAGAAACCACTTGTAGTATCATTGCAAGGTATCATTCAAAGTATAGAGAAACATACTTTATTTAACAATCAATCTCTATCATTCGGCTACATTCTATATATGGTAGAATCAAAATGACAGATAGTTATACATCTCATAAGATAACAAATAGATTATGTTACCAGGTTAAAGGTCACTGCTACTTTTATTATGGAATAGTAGATTGAACCATTAGAAATTCTCTTTTCTATTTTTTAATTTGAGCCAGAAATTTAAAATTGGACAAATTTTATATGCTTAGTGAACCAAATCAAACTAGATTCACCAAATGAACCAAATTTCCAAATTTCAATACTAATTGGTTTTATTCAGTCAAATTTAAAAACCAGGATATGCATACACTATAATCATGGTTTTTAAATTTGACTAAATCAAACTGCATTCACCAACATCAGCCACCATACTCTACCGATATTACATAACTTTCTATTTATTTTTGGGGAATGCATACAATCCCTATCCAACATGTCCAGAGTTGAGTGCATCTTACTCTCTTCTCCAAGCTTGCACATAAAGAAATCACCTATACTCTCATACAAACAAGATTCAATACATTATAGTATTGTTGGTAATGGATTGTTATATTGAATAAGGGATTTGATGGGCATAGTCTACAGAAGCCCAAGTTTTAGTATGACTAGAGAATGTTTCCAACGCTTAGTATGACATAATGAGAATGCCTTCAACCAAGGAGAGGCATTGACATCCATAGTCTCCAGGCCCATTCAAAGGTTTTGGTAGGTATGGCATATTTAGGAGAATGGCTTCTAACACAGCTTTGACAAACACCCAATCTTTAACTATCTCAACAAACAATAGCATTAGTAATAGCACATAACACCAGAGCATAAGAAATTTCATTGAATAACGATTGTTGTTTTTATAGTTAGACTTGTAACGTCCTCTAAAAACCCATCGAAAAGACCAAAAATAAATATTGAGAGAACCAACAGAGAAACCCCAAATCGAGGGTCTCATAATTTTCTCTCGTCTTAACTATAAAAAATGGGTTTTGGGGCGCTCATTCAGTCCACTTTTGGAAGTCAATGTTAGCGAATCCTGCATCCATGAGAGCATATATCCAACTGTTCATAAAGAATGAAATGAGATTTAAGCTTTGTAAAGGATTTGTCTTTCAACTTCACAAGTGTCAGAGAATCCTACTTCTACTAGAGAGGAATATATATCCACCTGATAAAAAATGAAAATGAGATTTAAGTCTGATATGATTTGTCTTTTCAACTTCGCATTTAAATACCCATAACATGAAATTGGAGTGAATAATTGCTGGAAACCCGATTTATAGCATACGGGGAGGGCGAAAATGGTTCTAGAAGTCTTCATAGATAAAAATCAGGGCGAGGAAGGTTATGGCCCAACTTTTAAGCTAAAAATAGGTGCGAATGGAACGTTTTGGCCCGAATTTTAACGGGCGAAAATTAAATTTTTTCCTCTTCCTCGTAAATAAACCATGCACTAACTCTTTAAACATTTTTTTTAAATAAATTCGAGGGCAATGATAATAAATCTCCCATCCCTTCCAACACAAAAAATTCAAATACCTAAACTTCTAGAACCCCTTAATTTCTACTACACACGAAAATTTTCAGCCCCTAAACTACCTATGTTTGGTAGTTGAGTTTGTTGAGCACACTCCATACAATTCAAGAGGAACCAAAGTATGATATACAAAATTACTTCACTTTGGATTCAAGGAATATACTACATTAATATTGCTACCAAAATCACAACTAGATTTCATATATGATCAATTCTCAATGATATGAAATGATGTCGCCTATCACATTTTGTAAACTCCATAATAATTTTACACACATTCATAATGTTGTGGTTATTGATTCAGGAAACCAATAATACTTTTTGCCGTAATGACAATGATTTGATTCATATATATAACTCCAATGATTTGACATTCAAGCCAACACAATTACTCACTTAACATCACTTCTAAAAAAATAACCATCCCCGAAACATAAATATCCAAAGAAAAAAAAAAAAAAAAAAAACATATACACCATAATTATAATCACAATGTTCAACCATATCAACAAAACATATACACGCCTAATTATAATCATACTACAACAATCATTTCACTCTAAAAGTGTTTAATCTCAAGGAAAGTCACAAAAAAAAAAATGTTAACAAAACATCAATCCATTATTTATATTTATTTATTTAGTTAGTTATATTAAAAAATAAAACAATTACTTATCATGATGCGCATATCCCATCCAACTCAACATCATTTAAATTACATTTAATACTTTACATGTTACACTTCCAATAACACAAATTATATATTTTAATATATTTTACTATTAAAAAACAATTATTAAGAATTATTATTTTATTTACTAGAAATGAAGTATCCAATCTAAAAGTAAAAATTTATAAACCAAAGAGTATTAATATTTAATACATTACATGATACACTTCCACAACACAAATTATATTTTTAATATATTGTAATTAACCAAAAACAATTATTAATAATTATTTTATTTAATAAAAGCAAATTATTAATAAATTATTTTATTTACTAAAATTCAAAAGTAAAAAATTATAAACCAAAGAGTATTGATATTTAGGAAACAAACTTATAATAACCTTTATTTTTTTCATTACATACTTTTTAAAATAAATAAAATTTATAAATTGATATCAGAGGGAAATAAACTCATAGCGTTACTTTATTTTTCCATTTACATTCTTTAAAACTAAATAAAAATTATTATAAACACAAGAGCATTGATATGGATGAAATAAATTCATAATTACATTTGTTTTTCATTATATTTTTAAAAAATAAATATATATAATATCTATTGACTTTTTTTATATTATATTTGCATAATTTTTGAATTTTTTTTAATTTAATGAAGGAAAGTACAAAGTGATATATTTAGCAAGATGAAACATACAAGATAAGGAGAAAGGGTCTGATCTATTAATCATTATGTTGGTTGAGAGGATTTTTTTGCCTTTTTCTTACACACATCAATCCAACCAGAAGAACTGATAGACTCAGTATCCTTAGACACCAAATTCAAGTGGTCTGAAGAACTGCCAGAATTTTGAATCACTGAAGTTAAGCATGCTTCTTTGTCACTGCTTGAATTACCTGATTCATGAGGAAGTTTCTTAGTGCAAGAGAGCATGGCTGTAGCCATGATTATTCCAGTAGATTCATCCGCTTCGACAGGGGTTGCAAAGGATGATCCTCCTACAACTTTGTTGTTTACAGAATCACTTCTTCCATTCCTGATCCTCCTCCAGCTCTGTTGTTTACAAAATCAGTTCTTTCGTTTCCTGAACCCCATAGGGATAGTACCGTTTTTGCAGAATTTCTTTTTTTCTCCTCTATATATACTCAACGACCCTTAACAATAATAGAGGATGCCTGAATTGCAGTTTGTACTGAAGCTGCTTCTTTAAATTCAACAAACCCATAACTGGACAAACTTCCTTCCCCGCTCCTAACTTGGACACCAGAAGGCTTAATTGTGCCAAACTTCTTCATCTCCTCCCCAACTTGGGAATGGGTAATATTCCCAAGTTGAGGAGGAGATAACTTAACGATTTACTAGCTATTGCTTCTTTCTCCCTCACAAATACTTCAAGTTTTCGAATTAGAATAGGGGAAAGCCTGAACTGCAGTTTGGACTGAGGCTGCCTCTTTAAATTGAACAAAACCGAAACAAGGTAAACCTCCTGTCCTACTCCTAACTTGAACCCCAGAAGGCTTTATCGCCCCAAACTTCTTCAAATCTTGCTCAACTTGGGCAGGAGAAAAATTCAAAGGCAAGTTGTCGATAAAATAGAGCACCCACTTACTTCTTCAGTGCTTCTAACTGTCATATTGACAGAAGGGGAATTTGGAGGAGCAGAAATGGAAGCAGTTGATTGACGTTGAGCAGAATTTCGTACAGCGCCGGTCTTCACAAGAGGCGGTTTCTTTGAGTGCAACAGTGGGTTGTGCTGCATAGTTTTGCAGAATTGAAGAATAGACATTTGGGTGCTTTTTGAACTACAACTGGAGTTTCTTGAGCGGGATATGGAGGCCCTCCATTGTGAACATGTTATACAAGATTTTGCTCAATCACAACATCCTGAGCTTGAGCTTCAACTACTGGTTCAGAATTAACAACTGGCTCTAAGACAAGATTTGCTTTTGCTGCATCTTCTACAAGATTTTGCACAATCACACCATTCTTAGATTGAGCTTCAACAACTGGTTCAGAATAATTGGCTCTGAGACAGAATTGCTTTGGCTGCATATTCTACAAGATTTTTCTCAATCACAACATCCTGAGCTTGTGCTTCAACTACTGGTTCAGAATTAACAACTGGCTGTGAAACAGGGTTTGCTTTGTCTGCATCTTCTAAAAGATTTGGGTTCTGTTGTTGCGGTTCTTCATCCAAGTATCTAACGATATCATTCAAGACAAAGTGTTCCTTTCCTGGGGAGCCAGGAAAAAGGATTGAGTGAAGGTCCGTGCCCACTGTTTTTAAAGGTAATAAATCCACTTATCAAAACTAGTACTGCATTGTCATAAGACGTTTGTGAATCAACGGTCTTGATCTGGACCTTTGACGCTCGGTAATCCATAGACGTCACCAGCTGATTGATACCCTCCACAGTTGTTACTGACAGCATATTTCCATTGGTGTCATGACCACCATGCTGCAATCCTTTGCAAAATTTGTATAGCAAATTGAGGTGACCGAATAAGAACATCGTAATACGCGTTGGCAAGGACATCCCCAATAATTTGCACATCAGGAACAACAGCCATGACAGCTTGTTGGATGACAATTTCCCTTGATAGGCAATTAACAGATTGAATTCGCACGAAGAGTAGGAAATGGTTCAAGTTCGAATCCAAGGACGGGAGCAAGAGAACGATAGCCGTATTTGTGATTGAATTTTGTAATATAAGGGTGACTAATAGATTGAATTTGCACGAAGAATAGGAAATGGTTCAAGTTCGAATCCAAGGACGGGAGCAAGAGAACGATAGCCGTATTTGGGATTGAATTTTGCAATATATGCGGAGTCATAGAGAACATGCGGACTCGTGCTATTTGTGATTCAATTTTGTAAGGTGTCTTGAAAAGCTTATTTATACCTAATTATAAAAGCCCATTAATTCATTTGCTCTGATCATTTTGTCAGTTGAGTGGGGTGTCAACCATGGTCGATTGTGTTCTTGTTAGAAAACATGGCGTTTACATTATTAGAAGACATGACGTTCTCCCATGATGCAGATTAGGTGAAATGACTATGGTGCCACATAGTACATTATTTCCATTCTTCATCATGGGTGTTATTTTCATATATATAGTACATTATTTTCATTCTTCAGAATGGTGTGTTATTATTTTATATGAGGGTCATCCCAATGATTATTGAGAGTTTTTTAAATGGATCAAGACACTTTTATTTGTGCTTTTTAACTTCTCTTTTTTAGTTTTCAGATGGAGGTCACGAACCTCTTCTAGTAAAGTGTGACATTTGTTGGGGTTGGTTATAATATTAGGGGAGGGCTTGGAAATGAGAATCGAGTTATATGCCCAACATATGTAACATTTTTCATTTTTCTCCTACCTTCCTTTCTCATGGTTGGAATTTACATGTTCTCTACTAAAAGTCCATCTTTTAGTAGTCTGATGAGAAGAAGGGGATATTAAGGTCAACGTTGATGTTAGTGAAAAGAAATTTAAGAGTAATTATGAAATGTCAAAAAGCAAAACATTAAAGGGATCACAATGGCCACAAAAGTTCTGCAATCCCTCCTCATATGAGGGCCAACGCCCGGTCCCATGCATTGACTATATCTATTAGAAAGGGACTAATGAACCATCCCAATGTCCCATGCAATAAACTACATATGAATAGTGGACCCAATAAACCGGACTATAAAAGCAAGATGCCCGAACAAAATATTGAGGAAGGGAGAACAAAGTTAAAAGGAAAAGTAAAAGGGTGGAAAGACACAATGTCAGAGGAAAGGGTAACTCAAAGCATTAAGGAAATCCCCCACAAAGGTTCCCATGCGAAGAATATCCATTGACCTTACATGAATGTGCAAGACAAACAATGAACCCTCCTCTCTCTATTTCCCTACCCAACTCTCTTATCTCTACATATCCCTGATGGATTTCTAGGACCTATTTCCATGGCCTTTGCTGTATGTGTGATATAGGGGTAGGTGATGGTTGTATCGTATTGATGATGTCATGCCCTGGCTTGAGGGTGTTGCACTTATGGTGGAACATTTCACTTGATCATGACGCATCACTACTTTGCATCCCACCTAGCATGATGAGGGAGACACACTAGCACCTTTGATGATGATGTGGTTTTTTGACCATCGCATATCTAATCTTTGATGAGATGTTCCACCCTTTAATGGAGAGACATGACATATAAAGTATTATACGACACATTGGAGGATGAAATCGCTTATTTCACTAACTCGGTCACTTGTGTGAATCTTGGAGGAAATTATGATAGAATTCCATTTATTAAGCATCTTTTGTCATTGATAAGGCATTCTTTTGGGGTTCTCCTATCCACCTTGTCTCATGGATTTATTGCATTTTAGGGATTTTAATTCATTTTAGACTTTGGTAGAGGATAGTTCTTGGTTTCCTCCCATTTATATAGAGGGACCCCATTTGGATCATTACACATTGTGGAGACTTCTATCTCTTTCTCTTATTCGCTTGGTAGTTGACTTTGGTGAGCACACTCCATACAACTCAAGAGTAACCAAAGTATGATATACAAAACAATTCACCCTAGGGATTCAAGGCGAATACTACATTAACATTGCTACTCAAAATCATGACCCATTTCATAATTAATTTCATGATTTGGAAATAAAGTCAAAGATGAATGCTATCACATTTTGCAACCTCAATCATTTTACCAATACATTCATAATGTTGCGGTTATTGATTCATGAAACCAATACTACTTTTTATAACAAATCACATTGATATACTCATATATATAACTCCAATGATTTGACATTCAATACAATACAATTACTTACATAGCCTCAATTCCAAAACATATCTATCCCTGTACAAAAGTATATATATATACACAATAATTATAACTTAATGGTCAACCATCATTTCACAACCAAAAACATATACACAATAATTATAATCACAATCTTCAAACTATCATTTCATAAAAAAAAAAATATATATATATATTATTTAGTTAGTTATATTAAAAATAACACAATCGCTTAGAATGATGTAAATACCAACCATCACCTTTCAAAACTTTAACTAGATTCCATCAAATATTTAAATTACATTTTAATACATTACATATTCCACATATAAGCAGGGAATGTTATTACACCTCTAGAGTAGTCTTGAAACACCACCCTAGTGCTCCGTACAGTTCTGTCTCAGATGGACTGGACTCAAGTAACCTCTGCGTCCTGATATTGATATCAAGGCCAGTATGCATGCAACTTTTCACAAGACTAGAAAGTCATTGCCATCACATAAACTAATCTTCATGACGCTTTAATGGGTGATGTTTATGAATTGAATCCACAAACCTTTCCCAATTTATGATAGGCTCTCATTTCTCCTGCATTTTCTATTGTTGGACTCTCAATCAATTTGTATAGTTCAGGACATCTTCAAAATTAGATTTTTTCTGCACCACCATAGTGATTAGCTTCAAAATACAACTGAAGTGCACAAAACCATTCAATCGGGGACTCACATGGATCTTACCTAAAAATATCAGGAGGACAAGGTTACATGTACCTTTAAAGGGTGTTTGAATCCAAATGACATTGATGTAGATTGCGTGGATGTGGTCAAAGTTGCTTGGGACATGATTCTCTCTTAAAAAGTTATGTAAACTGGTCAAAAATCTTTCCATAGTGCATAATTGTGGAGCACTTTATCAGTCATTATTGCAAAAAAATAGTATCATCACTCACAATGGAGCTAATATTGTTAGGCTTTCTTGAGATTAAAGGAGAAACAATGAAGGTAAGACAGGGATTAAGATCAACCTTATGCTTCTTCTAACTATGACTTGATTGAAACCTTAACATCCTTAATATCATTTAATGGGAAACCTTGGGGACTAAAGTTAATCCTTAATATCATTTAATGGACGAACTTTTGGTACTAAAGCCATGAAAGTATAATTAATAGAGGAATAAATAAGGCCACTGTTCTATATTTCTTGGACCAATCACCCAGTTCATGGATGAACATGCATTCATTACTTCCCATTATTGACTTGCATTCACGGCTATGTATTTTGTGACATACAAAATATGTCTCAAATTTTAATTATGGATTGGATGGATTGACCTTGTAGCTACACATTTCTAAAAGGGAAAGTTTTGCATGTTTTTTCCACAAGGCTAAAATAATAATCCACTTAAATAATAAGGATTTGAAAACCTTCTTAAATGGAGCATCAAAGATATTTCCAAAACTAGAATTGTATAGCCTGGATTTGTACCGCACGCACACAAACCCCGAAACAAAATAATAACACCTTGAGTGGGATTCCATCCATAGCCCCCCAAAAAAAAATACATGTGTTCACCAAACTACGAAAGAAACAAGGCATTAGCTGACAATTTCCAGCGTCATATACAACCCAACATGATGGAGTAGCTTAGAGGAAGAACTGACCTTTAGGGGTATGATGAGTATGATTCTCCATGAATTACCTATGCAATAATATACAAAAAAATGTGATTGATGTTATTTCCCATTAGCACTACTCTATCAATTCCATACACAATGAAATCTAAGTAATTTAGGTACAAACATTTAGAGTTTAGGAATCCATATTACTCTTCAACATTAAGCACTGATTTTGGGTCTGAACACTGACAAAGGAAAACTCCCACTTTTGTTGATGAACATTGTTCCCTCATCATCCAACACGTTCTTGTGTTTGTAATCGCATTCTTTTTATTTCGTGAAAAGTCTTTTCAGCACAAAGCCGGTAAATGGTCCATGGACCATTAATAGAGAAGGTACAAACTCCTGCAGGGCTGTTCTCTTCCAAAACCCTCATATTCATACATTTCTCACAATAGCAAACCTAATGTCATAATATGGTGTGTGGTTTTGATAAGTGTAGATAATGCATAAAGTTATTTATTTCTATTTAAATTTGTTTCATCATGAACGTAATCTTCTAACGTATGTGACAACATTTCCCTCATAATTAGGTCGCGAGACTCGCCACTTATATTTGGTAGGAAGAAGTGAGTTTTAGGGCCCAAATGGATCCAGAATGGATCATTCCAGATCTGTGTTTCATCCTGGATCAACGACAGATCAATACCATAGCCAAGAAGTCAATCTTGAAGGAGCACAAGTAAGAATAATGTAAACTATAATCTAGCAATACAATCACCGCCTTCACCAACATTAGACTCAAAACACCAACATTATTGTCATCCTTCCTGGAAAGAGGGTAAGCAATATTAGTAAAACTTAGTTTAAAAGGTCCATGTTGATTTATCACATGCATCTTGTTACTCAACTTGTTTGCTCTTGCAATCCCTACAAAGGGCTAATACAGAGCTTCCCCGAGTTGCAATTTATTCCTAGATAAGAACTAATAACCCATTGATTTGAACATCGGGTACATATTTATTTATATTCTTCAACCATTGCTTAACTGAAGAGCTTAACCTTGTAACTAATCAAAGAAAGTAATTTCAAGACTCAATACATAGAGGCAACCATACTGACTTCCAGCACCGATTAGTAAACACTACTGATTCTAATAGAAATCTTTCTCATGAAAAACTCACTCATATTTCTCTGTGAACAGGATGATATCAATCAATCACCACCAAGGCTTTCTTAGTAATGTTGAATTATTAACACTCCAATGATAATATTAAGAGTCAAGTCACAAAGTTTGGATTGGTGTGACTAATATTAGTATATAAAGTATCATTAAAGTCTAAGAAGTTTGGGGAAGTCAGTCCATCCATCGCATCAGAGATATGAATAAAAGGGATATCAACTAAATTAATAAATGGATTCCAAAAAATATCAACAACATACCTAATAATGGATTCCAAAAGCATGAAAAGTAGGTCAATGTAACTAAAATAGTACATCCAGTACAAGTACAAACTGGGAGTGCGAAATACAAGAGTGATTTGAAGCCTATGGCTCGAGCTTGTGTCCCTCACGAAGGTCCTATAGTCACCAAGAATCGAGACAATACATGCATTTATTCAAAGAGAGAAAGCTGACCGGTCCAAAATGGCAAGTCAAGGTAGGAATGTTAAATTAAATTTAAAAAGGCATATATTTTCTAAGGTTTCAAGGTTTACAATTATTTTAAATATTTCAAGGTTTAGAATGATTCAAACAAACATGTGGAGGAAGAATTAAACAGCAGGTGTCCCAGCTCTACAAACAAGAAACGTCTATCAGGGATGGACTCAAAGGAAATAAGAATAGTAGAGGATACTCTCACGCATACACGCCTACCACTGTGGAGGAAATACAGATATTTTCGTGCCCAAGAAACGCCCACCTCACATAAAGAGGAATGATGCAAAGAGAGAGAGAGAGATTCAATAGTATAGATTAGACAATATCACACATACCAGCCTTCATACTAAATACATGGGTAGACAAACACCAGCCAAATGCGACATTTTATGAAGAATCAAGAAAAAACTTTTATCTGTTTAATCCATAATCGACTTTGAAATTTTTTATTTAAAATATAGAGAAACCACTTGTAATATCATTGCACATCATTCAAAAGTATAGAGAAACAATTTTATTTAAACAAAAATCCCGACTCTATCATTCTCATTACATTCTATATGGTAGAATCCAAATGATGATTTATGTACATCTCATAAGATAAGAAATAGCATGTTACCGTGTTAAAGCAGTCACGCTACTTTAGACATGGAATAGCAGGATTGAACTACGAGAAATTCTCTTTCATTTTTTAGAGCTTCGTAAATTTCAAAATTGGACAAATTTTATATGCTTAGTGAACCAAATCAAACTAGATTCACTAGATGAACCAAATTTCCAAATTCCAATACTAATTGGTTTGATCTACCAAATTTAAAACCATGATATGCATACACTACAATCATAAGCTATGAAAACAATTCAAATCAAATCCCAACACTGGGCCACCATACTCTATCGATATCACATAACTTTCTATTTATTATTTGGGGAATGCATACAATCTCCATGTCCAACATGTCCATAGCTGATTGCATCTCACTCTCTTCTCCAAACTTGCACATAAAGAAATCACCTACATTCTCATACAAACAAGTGCATCCAATACATTATAGTATTTGTTGTCGGATTGTTATATTCAATAAGGGATTTGATGGTCATAATCTACAGAAGCCCTAGTTTTTAGTATGACTTAATGAGAATGGCTCCCAACGTTTTTAGTATGACATAATGAGAATGCCTTCAACTGTTTATGAGGCATTGGATGACCATAGTCTGCAGAAGATCAACGGTTTTGGTATGGCATAATGAGAATGGATTCTACACAGTTGACAAACACCACCATTAATCATCTCAACAAACAATAGCAATATACTCATATATGTAACTCCAATAATTTGACATTCAAACCAACACAATTACTTTCATAGCCTCACTTCCAAAACATAACTATCCCCCCGCCAAAAAAGCATATACACAATAATTATAATCACAAAGTTCAACCATCATTCTTTCACAACCAAATATACATACACAATAATTATAATCACAATCTTCTACAACCATCATTTCGTAAAAAAAAATAAAAAATTATTTAGTTAGTTATATTAAAAAATAAATACAACCACTTAGCATGATGTAAATACCAACCATCACCTTTCAAAACTTTAAGGGTATTCCATCAACATTATTTAAATTACATTTTAATACATTACATATTCCACTTATAAGAAGGCAATGTTATTCCCCCTCTAGAGTAGTCTTGAAACACCACCATAGTGCTCTGTACAGTTCTGTCACAGATGGACTGGACTCAAGTAACCTCTGTATCCTGATATTGATATCAAGGCCACTATGCATGCAACTTTTCACAAGATTGGCAAAGTCATTGCCATCACATAAACTAATGTTCATGATGCTTTAATGGGTGATTTTTATGCATTGAATCCACAAACCTTTGCCAAGTTATGATAGGCTCTCATTTCTACTTGCATTTTCTATTGTTGGACTCTCAATCACTTTGTATAGTTCAAGACATCTTCCAAATTAGATTTTTCTGCACCATCATAGTGACTAGCTTCAAAATAGAACCGAAGTGCACAAAACCATCCATTCGGGGACTCACATGGATCTTACCTTAAAATATCAGGAGGACAAGGCTTACATGTACCTTTAAAGGGTGTTTGAATCCAAATGACATTGATGTAGATTGTGTGGATGTGGTCAAAGTTGCTTGGGACATGATTCTTTCTCTAAAAAAGTTATGCAAACTGGTCAAAAATCTTTCCATGGGGCATAATTGTGGAGCACTTTATCAATCATTATTGCAAAAATATCATCACCCACAATGGAGCTACTATTGTTAAGCTTTCTTGAGATTAAAGGAGAAAACAATGAAGGTGGTAAGATGGGGATCAAGATCAACCTTGGTTTTTCTTTCTACTAAGAACTTGATTGAAACCTTCTGTTATCCCATTATCATTTAATGGGAAACGTTTGGGGACTAAAGCTATCCTTAATATCATTTAATGGATGGCCTTTTGGTACTAAAGTCATGAAAGTAGAATTAATAGAGGAATAAACAAGGCCAGTGTTCTATATTTCTTGGACCAATCACCTAGTTCATGGATGGAACATGCATTCATTACTCACTATTGACTTCATCTATGGCTATGTATTTTGTGACATACAAAATATGTTTCAAATTTTAAGTGGATTATTATTTTAGCCTTGTTGACAAAGCATGCAAAACTTTCCTTTTTAGAGATGTGTAGCTACAAGGTTAAAATAATAATCCACTTAAAATAATCGTGGATTTGAAAACCTTCTAAATGGAGCATCAAAGATATTTCCAAAATTAGAATTGTATGGGCTCAATGATTGGTACTGCAACACACACAAACCCTAAACCAAAATAATAACACCTTGAGTGTGATTCCATCCATAGCCCTCGAAAAAATACATGTGTTCACCAAGCTACGGAAGAAACAAGGCATTAGGGCAGGACAATTTCATTAAGACAACCCAACATGGAGAGTAGCCGAGAGGAAAGAACGCATGATGAGGCGATTCTCCGTGAATTACCTAAGTGAAATAATATATAAAAAATGGATTACGTTATTCCCATTAGCACTCATCACTCTATCAATTCCATCCACAATGTAATCTAAGTAATTTAAGTACAAGCATTTAGAGTTTAGGTATCCATATTACTCTCAACATTTAGCACTGATTTTGAGTCTGAACATTGACAAAGGAAAACTCCCACTTTGGTTGATGAAGCCACTCTCATCATCCAATGTTCTTGTGTTTGTAACCAGTACTCTTCTATTTCAGGAAAATGTTTTCAAGCACAAAAACAGGTAAATGGTCCATGGACTATTTAATAGAGAAGGTACAACCTGCAATGTCTTCCAAAACCCTCATATTCGATAAATTTCTCACACATAAACTGAATGCATCAATATGGTGTGGTTTCAAGGATAAGTGAAATAGATACACGACAAAGCGCTATTTTATTCTTATTTAAATTTGTTTCATCATGAACGTAATCTTCTAACATATGTGACAACATCTCCTATACTAGGTCGAGAGCACCCCTCGCCATTCTCACACGCTTATTTGGTAAAGTGAATGAGTTTTCCGAGGGATTCAAATGGATCCGGGGATGGATCTCGGCTAGACTGTTTCCATCCCCGGATCAATGACGCATCAATACCATACAGCCAAGAAGTCAACTGAAGGAGCTACCGCAAGAATAATAAACTATAATCTAAAAGCAAATACAAATTTCACCGCCTTCACCAACATTGACTCAAGACACCAACATTATTGTCATCCTTCTTGCAAAGAGGGCAATATTAGTAAAACTTAGTATTGTAAAAGGTCCATGTTGATTCTTTGTTACTCAACTTGTTTGCCTTTGCAATCCCTACAAAGCGCTTAATAAAGAGCTCCCCCGAAAGGTAATTCTATTCTTAGCTAAGAAACTAATACTGGCACAATAGATTTGAAACATCGTACATTTATATTCTTCTACCATTTCTTAACTGAAGAGCTTAAACTTTTAACTAATCAAAGAAAGTAATGTCGAGACTCAATACATAGAGGCAATCATACCGACTTCCAGCTGATTGTAAACAATACTGACTCTAATAGCAATCTTGCTCATGAAGAACTCACTCATATTTCTCTTTGAATAGGATGATATCAATCAATCACCATCAAGGCTTCTTAGTAATGTTGAAGTATTAACACTCAAATGATAATATTAAGAGTCAAGTCATAAAGTTTGGATGGTGTGACTAATATTAGTTGATAAAGTATTATTAAAGTCTATGTAGTTTGGGGAAGTCAGTGGCCAAACTATCGACGATATGAATAAAGGATATCAACTTAAATTAATAATAGATTCCAAAAATATCAACATAAATTAAAAATGGATTCCAAAAGCATGAAAAAGTAGGTCAATGTAACTAAAAGAGTACACCCAGTATAAGTACAAACTGGGAGGGCGAAATACATGAGTGATTTGAACCCTATGGCTGGAGCTTGTGTCCATCACGATGTCTGAGAAGTCGCTATTGTCTGAGACAATACATGCAAGTGCATTATTCAAAGAGAGAAAAAAGTTACCGCCCAAAGAAATGGAAAAGTCTAAGCGCATGTTAAATTAAATTTAAAGGCATATTATTTCTGGGTTTCAAGGCTTCATAATTATTTTAAATATTTCCAAGGTTTAGAATGATTCCAAACAAACACATGTGGGAGGGAAGAATTAATGATAGTGTCCCAAATGAAACAAGAAACGCCTATCGTAAGGTGACTCAAAGAAGCCAAGAATAGAGGATACTGCCATACACGTCAATTCGTGGAGAGGAACATGGAGACATTTTTAGGCCTGGCACCCACCAAGATAAAGAGAGAAATCCATGCAAAGAGAGAGAGAGAGAGAGAGAGAGAGAGAGAGAGAGAGAGATAATAGGTTGTGAACATTCATTATGCATTGTAGATTGACACATATACCACTCATTTTTTCCAGTCACATGGGTAGAGACCAAACACCAGTCAAATGCGGTATCTATGAAGACCACGAAAAACTTTTATCTACAAAACTATAATCAAACTTTTTACCTTATTTGAAGTATAGAGAAACCACTTCAGGCTATCATTGTAAGGTAGCATTCAAAGTATAGAAATGATACCTTTTATTTAAACAAATAATCAATTCTTATCATTCTCACACATTCTATAATAGTAGAATCAAAATGACAGATCGCTATACATATCATAAGATAACAAGTAGAGTATGTTACCAGGTTAAAGGTCAATGCTACTTTATTATGGAATAGTGATTGAACTAAAGTAGAAATTCTCTTTCATTTTTACTGGAGCCGTAAATTTCAAAAATTGGACAAATTTTATATGCCTAGTGAACCAAATCAAACTAGATTCTCATTTAAATGACCAAATTTAAATTTCTTAATACTAATTGGTTTGATCTATTCAAATTTAAACCATGATATGGATACACTATAATCATAAGCTACGAAAACAATTCAAATCAGATCCCAGCACTGGGCCACCATACTCTACCTATATCACATAACTTTCTATTTATTTTTGGGGAATGCATACAATCCCCCTATCCAACATGTCCATAGCTGAGTGCATCTCTCTTCTCGAAGCTTGCACATAAAGAAATCATCTATATTCTCATACAAACAAGATTCACTACATTATAGTATATTGTTGGAAATGGATTGTTATATTGAATAATGGATTTGATGGTCATAGTCTACAGAAGCCCAAGTTTTTTAGTATGACTTAATGAGAATGGCTTCAACGCTTTAGTATGATATAATGAGAATGCCTTCAACCAAGAGCATTGATGACCTATAGTTCCAGAAGCCCAACGTCTTGTATGGTATAATGAGAATGGCTTTGGCCAGTTGACAAACACCAACCTTAATCATCTCAACAAACAATAGCATTAGTAGCCATGACAGAACACTGTGAAAGATACTTAAATTTCATTGAATAGCGATTATTGTTGTTTTTATAGTTAGACTCATAACGTCCTCTAAAAACCCATCAAAATTAAAAGACAAAAAAATAAATATTTAGAGAACCAACAGAGAAACCCCAAATCGAGGGTTTCATAATTTTCTCTCGTCTTAACTATGAAAAAATGGGTTTTGGGGTGCTCTTTCAGTCCACTTTTGGAAGTCAATGTTAGCAAATCCTGCGTCCATGAGAGCATATATATCCAACTGTTGATAAAGAATGAAATGAGATTTAAGCTTTGGAAAGGATTTGTCTTTCAACTTCGAAAGTGTCAGTGAATCCTACTTATATGAGAGAATATATCCAAATTATTGATAAAAAATGAATGAGATTTAAGCTCTCAGAGATTTGTCTTTCAACTTTCAAGATTTAAATAACAATATGAAATTGGAGTGAATAACTGCACTGGAAGCATTTGTAGCAGAACATCTGGAGGGCTTAAAATGATTCCATAAGTCTCTTCATAGATAAAAAATCGTATGGTAGGAAGGTTATGGTCCCAACTTTTTAAGCTAAAAATAAAGGGCTTAATGGAACGCTTATTCAATTTTAGCTGAAAATTATTAAATTTTTCCTCTCCCGGTAAATAAACCATGCTACTAACTCTTTTAAACAATTTTTTTTTAAATAAATTGAGGGCAAATGATAATAAATCTCTCCATCCCTTTTCAACACAAAAAATTCGGGCCTATCACCTTCTAAACCCTCTAGACTTTCACTTTAACACAAATTTCTCACTTAAAATCACCTGCATATGCTTATAACGGTGCCTATGAGTACACTCCATACAATTCAAGAGTAACCAAAGTATGATATACAAAATTACTTCGCCTTTGATTCAAGGAATATACTACATTAACATTTCTACTCCAAATCACACCGATTTCATATGATCAATTTATCAATGATATGAAAATGATGTCTTCTATCACATTTTGCAAACCCATAATAATTTTACAATACATTCATAATGTTGTGGTTATTGATTCATGAGACCAATAATATTTTATGACAAATGACAATAATTTGATTCATATATATAACTCCAATGATTTGACATATTTGCTTCTATTACAATTACCCACTTAACATCACTTCTAAAAGATAACTATCCCCAAAACATAATATCCAAAGAAATAAAAAAAAAACATATACGTTCATAATTATAGTCACAATGTTCAACCATCACCAAAAACATATACACGCTAATTATAATCACAATCTTCAACAATCATTTCACTTGCAAGCTTAATCTCATGAAAAAGTCACAAAAAAAATGTTAACAAACATCAACCATTATTTATATTTATTTATTTAGTTAGTTATATTAAAAAATAAAAACAATTACTTATGATGATGTGCATATCTTAACTACAAATAATGGAACAAACATGTTCATTTCATATCCAACTCTCAACATCATTTAAATTACATTTAATACATTACATGTTACACTTCCAATAACACAAATTATATTTTAATACATTTTACTATTAAAAAACAATTATTAATAATTATTTTATTTACTAGAAATGAAGTATCCAATCTAAAAGTAAAAAATTATAAACCAAAGAGTATTGATATTTAATACATTACATGATACACTTCCAATAACACAAATTATATTTTAATATATTGTACTATTAAAAAACAATTATTAATAATTATTTTATTTACTAAAAATAAATTATTAATAATTATTTTATTTACTAAAATCTAAAAGTAAAAAATTATAAACCAAAGAGTATTGATATTTAGGAAATAAACTTATAATAACCTTTATTTTTTCATTACATACTTTTTAAAAATAAATAAAAATTTATAAACACAAGAGTATTGATATTGAGGAAATAAACTCATAGTTACCTTTATTTTTTCATTACATACCTTTTAAAAATAAATAAAAAATTATAAACACAAGAGTATTGATATCGATGAAATAAATTCATAATTATATTTGTTTTTTCATTACATATTTTTTAAAAATAAATATATATAATATGTATTGACTTTTTTATATTATATTTACAATTTTTTTAAGAATTTTTTAATTTAACGAAGGGAAATACAAAGTGATATATTTAGCAAGATCAAACATACAAGATAAGGAGAAAGGGTCTGATCATTAATCATTATGTTGGTTGGAGAGGATTTTTTTTGCCTTTTTTCTTACACACATCAATCCAACCAGAAGAACTGATAGACTCGGCATCCTTAGACACCAAATTCAAGTGGTCTGAAGAAATGCCAGAATTTTGAATTACTGAAGTTAAGGGTGCTTCTTTGTCACTGTCTGAATTATCTGATTCACGAGGAAGTTTCTTAGTGCAAGAGAGCGTGGCTGTAGCCATGATTATGCCAGTGGATTCATCCGTTTCGACAGGGGTTGCAAAGGATGATCCTCCTACAACTTTGTTGTTTACATAATCACTTCTTCCATTTCCTGATCCTCCTCCAGAGAATGCATGGTGTTTACATTATTAGAATACATGGCATTCTCCCATGATGAAAATTTCCAGCTAACAACCACACATGTTCTCCAATTCTCCAGTGCATATGATTGATTATGCATCCAATGCCTTGCTTAACTCTCATTCAGGTCAAATGATTATGTTGTCACATAGTACATTATTTCCATTATTCATAATGGGTGCTATTTTCATATATAGGGGTCATCCCAATGATTATTGGGAGATTTTTTAAATGGATCAAGATACTCTTTATTTGTGCCTTTTAAGTTGTTGTTTTTTAGTTTTCAGTTCGAGGTCATGAACCTCTTCTAGTAAAGTGTGGCATTTTTGGGGGTTGGCTATAATACTGAGGAGTGCTTGAAAATGAGAATCTAGTTTATATGCCCAACATATGTAACATTTTCCATCTTTCCCTCATAATCTCTTTCATGGTTGAATTGTAGATGTTGTCATTAAAAGTCCACCTTTTAGTAGTCTGATGAGAAGAAGGGGCTATTAAGGTCAAGGTTGATGCTAATGAAAAGAAATTTAAGAGAAATTATGAAATTTCGAAATGGAGAAGAATAATAAAAGGGATCACAATGCCACAAAAGCGAAGGAAAACTGAGCAATCCCATCTCATATGAGGCCAACGCCTCTAGTCTTATGTCCCATGCAATAAAATACATATGAATAGTGGACCTAATAAATCGGACTATAATTGTGTATCTATATACAAGCATTATGTAATGAAAAGCAAGATGCCCCAACAAAATATTGAGGAAGGGAGAATAAAGTTAAAAGGAAAAGTAAAGGGGTGGAAAGGCACAATGTCGAGGAAAGGGTAACTCAAAGCACTAAGGAAATAATCCACAAAGGTTTCCATGGGACGAATATTCATTGACCTTACTTGACTGTGCAAGACAACTAATGAACCCCTTCTATTTCCCCTTTACCATGCTCATCTTACACTTTACATCTCCCTTGATGGGATTTTTGCAACCTATTTCCTTCCATGGGTTTTGTTGCATGTGATAGGTGTAGGTGATGGTTGTACCGTATCTAGACTTGGTAAATTGTATTGAATATTGAGCTATTGTGAATTTTGATGACGATTCTTAGTGTGATCTAACCTAATGACCCTTGTATATGACATGACATGTTTATTATAATGTTTTGGAAGCATGTGCCCTAGATGTATTATGATATGAGCCCACATAGATGATGATATACCATGATGGAGAGGACCTTCTTACCATGATGATGATGACTACACTCTCCTTCCATGATTCTAGAGGACATTTTCCTGTTTTGATGATGATTTGAACCATTATTGAGGACGTTGGGATTTCTTGGTGACCTTGTACCCATTCGAGAGGGCATGACACCCCCATGATGGCATTGTACCTTCTTGATGGACGTTGAGCCTCTTCTTTATGATGATAGAACACCCGTTTGGAGGGGTCATGTGTTAAGAACCTGAATAGATATGCAAATATAATCACCACAAATACTGAATACACAATAGATCCACAAAGCAAGATAGAAGAAACC
>SNQJ01S0044077.1:0-22383 GCA_010110895.2 Picea sitchensis
AAAATCACCAAATGTTGCCGGCCCATTTACCTTCGGGATTAATGCAATAAAAGTCGTGTTCATACCCTTATTCACCACCCCTGTAATGCGTGCCTCTTCCACCACTTACATCAGATCCTGAGCCACAAAATCATAGAAGTGAAGGTAAAATTCAATAGTCCACCCATCCAGGCCTGGGCTCTTATCCTTCATAAAACCTTTCAGAACATCAAGAACTTCCTCCTTAGTAACCGATCTCTCCAAAACATGCACCTCCTCCTCCATCACCAATCTGGGATACTGATTTACTGCCTCAATTTGTTCCATAATTCTGTTGTTAGTTGATTCTTGATAAAATGACCTAAAGGAACGCAAAGCTTCATATTTAATGGCCTCTTGCCCCTGGTGGGACTGTCCCCGTTCATCCATTATTTCCCAAAGAGGTTTTTTATTTCGTCTAAAACTAGCATAATGGTGGAAATACTTCGTGTTTTTGTCACCATTTTTAATCCAAATAGCTTGGCTTTTCAAATGCCAGCAAGCCTCTTCCTCCATCAAATAAGTATTTTGATCCAATTCAAGCTTTTTTAGGCGAGCTCCCTGGTTCGGACTTAAATCACTTTCCAAACTCTGTTTAGTGAGAATATCTAATTCCTCAACTAGAACTTCCATAGCTCTATTGTCCTTAATTTTATTTTGTGCATACCAACTCTTAGTGTGTTTCATTAGATTTATTAGCTTATGTACAAGTATTCTTTGGGCACCTGTCACACTGCAGAGATGAGGAGCACGCCAAACCGACTGCACTAATTCCCCAAATGACGCATCCTTCAAAAAAGCATGATTAAATTTAAAAGGACATGCCACTGAGCTATAATCTTTGTTCAAATGAAAGAATACTGGCACATGATCCGAGAAATATGGGTGTGCAACCCAAGATCTAAATCTTGTTGATTCAACCAATAAACCCTCTACCACATATACTNGCAAAATGATTTTTAGACAACGCTGTGTGCGATATGTAGAGCTCAGACAATTCAAATAACGGGGGGAATAATGGAGAGAGAACCCCCTCCATGGCTCAATATTTGGGCTAAATTTGCATGTGCCAGGGCAGACACATGTCGCCCATGAGGCTGCATGTGCTCCATCAACCTGTGTTCCCTTTTTCCCACGTTTTCCATTCCAGGAACTTAGGATAAAAACATGTTTTGTCACATAGATTTTGGAATAATAATAAATTATTATTCCCAAGGACTTAATCCCCCAATCTTAACCTCTAGGATCAACATTTATCCTCTCTTTCCAACCTTTCAGCCCCTTTTCCCTTACCCACTATGTGGAAGCTTATTCCCCCATCACTCTTTCTTCATGGTCGGTCTACACGCAATGATGTTTATATTTTTATTAATGTTCTACATAATACATATACAAAAACATGATTTGACCTTAATACTTAGTCTCTATGGCCTAATAAACACATAAGCCTACCATCCTATCAATACTCGTCTCACCAGCCTACAAAACATGATTTAAAATTCATAAACATGATTATAACAGGGCTTGTCCTTGGGGATATTACAATCCCCTCCCCTTATTTTTGCATTGTCCTCAGTGCAACTTTCACACAACATCAACAAGATTTTTCAAAATCTTCAAAAATATGAGGGTATTCTGCCCGCAGAGAATCCTCATGCTCTCATGTCACATCCTCATGACGGTACCAGGTCCACTGGACCTTTACAATCCCCATGGCTCGATTCCAGAGCTGTTTTCTTTTCCGGTCCAATATGCGCACAAGATGCACTCGCAAGACACCTTCTTGCTCCACCTGAATCACATTCCAATCAATTACATGATTAGCATCATGTATACATTTCTTAAGAAATGAAACATGAAACACATTATGTATACTCATGGATGCAGGTAATGAAAACATATATGAAACTGACCCAATCCTTTCTAGGATTTCAAATGGCCCACAAAATCTGGCTGCCAACTTGGCACAGTTTCCTAGCTTCAGGGAACTTCTATTGGATTTTACTTTCAGGAAAACATGGTCACCCACTTTAAACTATCTGTGGGTTGTGTTCTTATCAGTGTAACTTTTCTACATGTCTTGGGCAACTTTCAAATTATGCTTAATTTTTAGCATCTGTTCCTCCATTTCCTTGAGCAACTCTGGCCCAACCACTTCCCTATCGGCTGGATTATTGCAGCTTACTAGAGTATTGCACTTTCTTCCATAAAGTGCTTCAAATGGGCTTATCTTCAATGATGCTTGATACCCATTATTGTAGGCGAATTCTACCAAGCGCAGTTAGTCTTCCTATTTCGATGGTTTGTCCATCACATACATCCTTAGCATGTCTTCTATTACTCTTTTCACCCTCTCTTTCTATCCATCAGACTCATGATGATAAGCTGTGATAAAATTCAGATTTGTTCTAAATCCTTTGAACAACCCCTTCTAGAAATTTGAAGTAAATTTCGGGTCTTTGTCAGACACAATTGTCTTGGGAATTCTGTGCAATCGTGACACCTCCTTCATAAAGATGTCGACAACATCCATTGCCTTGTGAGTATTCTTTAACAAAATGAAATGGGAAGCTTTCGTAAGATTATCCACCACCACCATGATTGAATCATGTTGCTTCCTAGTTCTGGGCAACCCGATTATGAAATCCATTGTCACCACTTCCCACTTCCACTCAGGAATGGGTAAAGGTTGCAGCAACCCTGTTGGGTGCCTGTGCCCAGCTTTAACCTTCTGGCACTCCATACATCTGGCGATGTATTAAAAAATATCTTTCTTCATACCTAGACAAAAGTAATGTCTCTTGACTGCTGGCACAGTTTTTTGATATCCAGGGTACTCTGCATAAGGCACATTATGAATTTCATGCAAAATCATAAGTTTCACATCCTGGACAATAGCTACATAAATTTTGTTCTTGTATAGAAGTATTCCATCGGTTTCCAATTTACAATTCTCCACTTTTTGTGGCATCTTACCTTGCTCTAGCTTTTCTACCAAATCCTTGTATTGCAAATTTGTATTTGTAGCCTCTGAAATTATTCCCTTTAAATTAGTTCGGCACATGCTAATGGTTGTAGCATGTAATTCATGTACTCTCCTTCTGAGTGCATCAACCACTTTATTCTCCTTCCCTTTGATATGCTTGATATCAAAATTGTTTTCACAGAGAAACTCTAACCACCTACTCTGCCTAGCGTTCAAGGTTGGCCGGTCAAACAAATACTTCAGACCGTTATGGTATGTTCTTAGTTTGAACCTCCTTCCCATGAGGTAATTCCTCCATTTCTTTAAAGTGTGAACTATGGCTGCCAACTCCAAACCATGAGTTGCATAGTTCCTTTCGTGCTCTTTCAAATTTTTGGATTCATAACAGATTACGAATCCATTATGACTGAGAATTCCTCCCAGTCCTTCTTTTCACACATCAGTGCACACCACCAAAAAATTGTTTGGGTCTGCAATCCTTAATATTGGAGAACTAATTAATAGTTGCTTCAATCGCTGAAAGATTTTCTCACAATCGTCTGTCCACTGAAACTTTTTCTCCTTCCTTTGCAAGGAAGTGATATGGTGAGCTATCCTTGAGAAATCTGCAATAAATCTTCTGTAATATCTAGCTAGACCCATGAAGGATATGAATTCTGTCACATTTTTTGGCGCTGACCATTCTCTAATGGCCTCAATCTTCTCAGGATCTACAACCATCCCTTCCTTTGAAATAATATGCCCCAAGTAATGGATCTACTCCCAATAAAATAAGTACTTTCTCAACTTGGCATATAGTTGGTGCTCTCGTAACAGCTATAACACCATCCTAAGATGTTGTTCATGCTCTTCCTCTGACTTGGAATACACCAGAATGTCATCCAGGAAGACTATGAAAAACTTGTCTAGATAGTCCATGAATACACCATTCATCAGGCACATAAAAACAACGGGTTCATTCAAAAACCCAAACAACACCATTGTGAACTCGTAATGACCATACCTTGTTCTAAAGGTGGTCTTGTTGATGTCTTCATATTTTATCCTTACCTAGTGATATCCTGACCTGAGGTCTATCTTCTAAAAGATCTTTGCATCCTTCAACTAATCGAAGAGGTCATCAATCCTCGATAGAAGGTATTTGTTATTTACAGTTACTTTGTTCAATTGTCTGAAATCGATACACAATCTCAGCGTTCCATCCTTATTCTTCACGAGTAGAGCCGAGGCTCCCCAAGGTGACACACTTGGGCGTATATACCCCTTCTTCAGAATCTCTTCAAGCTACAGTTGCAACTCTTTCATCTTTGGCAGACTCATCCTGTAAGGATCTTTTGACATTGGAGCTGCTCCAAGCATCAAATTTACTGAGAAGTCTATATCTCTTTCAGGAGGTAGTCTGGGTATCTCCTAAAATGTATCCTCAAACTCCTTTAGTACCACATGGTATTCAATATTTGACACCTTATCCTTAGGTGTTTCCTCCACATGGACTGCAAATAATTGACAGCCTTTTATGTAGCACTTCTTCAGCTGCATTCCTGAGATTTCTCTGATAGCAACAACTCTGGGAATTCCTTGGACTGTTTTCTGATTCCCTTTCTCATCCAGGCAAGTGAATTCCTTGTTACGAAAGACCAATATGGCATGGTGTTGGTCCAACCAATCCATCCCAATTATACAATCATAAGAACCTAAAGGTAGAACATTCAATTCAACCTTTGTGCTCAGTCCATTCATGTCCATAGGACAAGACTTAACCGACTCAGTGACTTTCTACTTGGTTCTCGTAGCCAACTGCAATTACCAATACTTTTCATGTTTTCCTTTACCACTCTAGGATCTATATAACTATGGATATCCCCTGAATCAATTAAAATGGTAAAGGGTTGGTTGTTAATCATACCTTCCACTTCAATCATGTGCGACTGATATTCAACTTGCTGAATATTATGGGAAGCTCTAACTTTGCCATTTTTATGGGGACAATCTCTGTACTTGGGGTTCTCTTTACAAMCCCAACATTGAATGGGCGACTGTATTGGCCTTTGTTCCCCTACATCAGCCATTCTCGGCTCTCTAAACGATGCCTTTCCTTGAGGATTGTTTCTGAAAAAGAGAGGTTTGTTTCCCTTCTTCGTCTGATCCATATAGAATTTCTTCTTGTCTTCCCAAGCCTTCTAGAAAGTAGGCTTCTCTCTCTGTTGTTCATATAAGCATTTCAATCTTCTTATATTTTCTTCCATAGTCTTTGGGTCATCATACTGGATCTTGTCCCCAATGGAAGGTGGCAGTCCACTTAGGTACCTTTGAATCTTGACAGTTTCATCCTTGATGAATGGAACATACTTCAGTAATTCCAAAAATCTTCACTCATATTCATCAATGGTCATGCTTCCCAGCTTGAGTTCAAAGAAATCTTTCATCTTTCTGTCATAGTATCTTTTATTCAAGTATTTCTTCTTGAAACACCTCTTGAATTCCTTCCAAGTGATATATTTATCTCTAATGTATTGCACCTGCACAAGCTGATCCCACCACATGGATGCCTTTCCCTTCAATTGATACACTGCAATTATTCCTTCTGCATGAGAGGAATACTTTTTCAGTTGGAAATATTTCCTCATGCTAAGAACCATGTTTCAGCATTTTCCTCCTTCTTATTCTCTCCATCAAACGTAGGGTCCTTAATCTTATTCATCTCTACCTTCAATTCATCCACTCCCGATATTCTGTGATTTCTGGTAGGAGATGGGATGGAACTACTGTGTGCCCTCCTCTTGGAGTGACCTTGGGAGTGATGATGGTGTCTACCTGCACTCCTTGACCTTCTTCCCTTAGAATTCTAGTGAATCCATGTTCTTCTCGAGTCGCTCTCCTTCTCTAAATTCTTCTCTATTCTCTCCAAACTCTTTAACAACTTTATGTTAAATTCACCTTGTTTTTCCTGAGATTTTCTGATCTTTTTTCTACCTGCTCATTGAGTTTGGGCATTTTTCTGCAATTTTTCAACGATTTTCATCATGTTTCCTTCTTTATCTATCTCTTCTCCATGCCCATTGGAGTTTGATCCTTCAACTCCCAAGTGAAAATCCATTCCTTTTGCCACATCCTCAGAATGGGAAGCAATATGTGCCCTTTCCATTTATTTTGCACTAAGTGGCAATTCTACTCGGTTTTGGCACTCACTAAAATTCTGCAAACACAATGTGCAGACAACCAAAATTTGTCAGGTCATTAATCCTTAACAAATTCCATAGCATTAAAAAACAACTTGATTCAAGAAAACGTTCAGTTTCCATGAATTTTTCTGAGCTCTCCTTGGCTCTGTAGTACACTTAGGCCATATCCCTTTTCCTCTGTTTCCCCAACCCCACGCAACCAAGGGTCGTGACCAAGCGTCATATCTACAAGGTTCTCTAAATGAAACTTCGGGGTTTTAGGTTTTGGGGTTTCAGTCCTGGAGACTCTCACACTCACTTTCCTCTCCTACTCTTGACTTCTGAACTTTTGACCTTTCTCACCCCCGAGCCCACGACACAGTTGTCACCAACCAAGATGGTGACACGTGGCATCCTTAAAAAGGTCCACCTTACCTCGGGTGATGCCATCTGGCCCTACTGTGTCTACTTTTTCCTTTGGGACCCACTGGCATGTGGCACACATCCCTGTGTCCTCGTCAATGCCAATGACGTCATCCCAACCCAATACTTTGGTTCATTGGGATTTCGAGCTTCGGGAGTTTGTGCTTCTGCACATCTCACTTCTCCCGAAAGTCGATCTCCTGAAATTTTGACATTTCAGAGCTCCTAATGTAATTGTCCTCACTTCGCCATGATCTGACGGTTCAAATCTTGTTGAGATTTTGTGTATCGAGATTTCGTGTGACACGAGGTTGAAAGACCTCCCAACTTTGTTCTTCCAATTCCTGAATTTCTGCAATCCTTCCTGGACAATTAACGGTCCAGATCTCTCCTTGATCAATGGTTATGATCCAATCGTGAATTCGTGTTTCATGAATTCTCACAGACTCACCCTTTGACCATTTCAAGTCACGAGTCAGCGAAAGGATGATCGCTCTCCACGCGTCCCTCCTGATGGATGGTTCTGATGATGTCGGGGCATCGCGTATCACAATTTCCACACTCCTGTGCAACTCCAAAGGGTTTTAAATCTTGTGCACGTTCCCTGGATCCAATGACTGTTGGTCCACACACTCAAATATGATGGCCCAGATCTGATCTCTTTTGCATGCTCTCTTTAGTGTCTGGACATGGATTCGATGGTCTAGATATTCTCCTTTACAATTGATCTATGACTGCGGTTTTATTCCACCGCAACTCCTCCTGAGCTTCGTAACACGACCAATGTAACCCCTTGGCACTCAGAAAAAATCTAAGGTTCGAAGTCGGTTCCCCCGAGCACCATTTCCACTCGAAACCTTGGGTCAAAAGACCACTTATCTGACCATCCAGGCTCAGCGTTGAAAACATGGATCTGATACCATATTGTAACATCCCCGTCCATCAACCCCCTTTCTAGGAGATGCTACTATGCGGAAACATTCTCATACTTATATATTATGCATTTAAATGGCTTAACAGGGTAAACATACAATTACTACTAACGTACAAAAATAATGCAATCAATAGTAAACATCATCACAATGAAATACATGATAATATTGCAAGAATCACAGACATGCATTCAAAAATTGAATTTAAACACATGCATATACTTATCTTTGAAAATGTAGTAACTCCACCAACCATGTGCAGACCTTCCACAAACCTCCCAGCCTTAGACCTCACTTCTCATCATTCTCAACAATGGGTCACCCCCGAGCTGGGACTAAGATCCACCCAAGGCAAGGGAATCCTAGGCTAGGCTGAGGTTACAGGAAAGCTGCACAGAGAAACCAGAAGGATTCTCCCCAGGATCCTTCTTACGCCCACTAATTATGGAATCTCATTCCCCACATGCCTGTTCCACCCGAGAGTATACACCATCACAAGAACAATCCATTGGTTCTTCACCTCCCTCTCTGGGCCTCCGCAACAGGCTGGATCAGAAATTATGGGAGTTTCATAGCTGGTGTTGGACTCACTCTGGGAGAAAACCACTTCCTAGCAAGATCTCTCACCTGGAGAGAGATGCTCATAGGCCTGACAACCTACCTCTTCTACCACGGGCCTGACAACCCAGTTCTTCAACTAGTCTTCAACTCAATTCCCACAAGTTTAGGATGACAAAAACAACACAACTTTTAGATAACTCATGGGTGAAAGCAACGACAAGAAAACGGGGTGTGGAAAACATGAAACGACTACAACCACAGTTCAACACTCATTCATGTAAGGATGAGAGTCACAACAGTAGATGGGAATAGGTCCAAAAATGGAAACATCTAGATTATAGACACATCACGCTCATGTGATTTACCTGGTGTCGGGTTCCACAGAAGACACAAAACAATTCACCGATTTTGGTTCTCAGAATTTCGTGAGGGTAAAAACAACAAAGGTTCCAAAACAGAGGAAAAATGGTTTTCAGATAGTGTTGTGTGCGATATGCAGAGCTCAAACAATTCATACAACGTGGGGTAGAATATAGAGCGAACCCTCTCCATGGCTCAATCTTTGGGTTAAAATTGTATGTGCCAAGGTTGACACATGTCGCCCATGAGGCTGCATGCGCTCCATCGGTCTGTGTTCCCTTTTGCCCATGTTTCCCCTTCCAGGAACTTAGGATAAAAACATGTTTTGTCACATAGATTTTGGAATAATAATAAATTATTATTCCCAAGGACTTAAGCCCCCAAGATTAGCCCCTAGGCTCAACACTTAGCCTCTCTTTCCAACCTTTCAGCCCCTTTTCCCTTACCCACTCTGTGGAAGCTTAGTCCCCCATCACTCTTTCTTCGTGGTCGGTCTGCATGTAGTGATGTTTATATTTTTATTAATGTTCTGCATAATACATATAAAAAAATAGGCTTCTGGCCTTAATACTTAGGCTCTCTTTCCTAATAAACACACAAGCCTACCATCTTATCAATACTTGGCTCACCCGCCTACAAAACATGATTTACAATTCATAAACATGATTACAATAGGGCTTGTCCTTTGGGATATTAAAAATCCTATGGAAGGAGGGTGCCTCCTTCTAACCTTTCACCCGTATGACCGGGGGCTCATGCCCATGTCGTTAACCAATTCGCAGCCAAGAGATTACCGTGTAGCCAATGAGATTTTTTTAAGGACCCTTGCGACCAAGGTTTGGGAACCCGACATTAGGTCCCAAATGGATCTAAGCCTTTCTGGCTTCAAAACTCCCAGAGTTTGGAGCTCCAAAGTGTTTTGACCTTACCATTTGTAAACCGGCTAAAGGAAACTGATTGTTATGGTTACTCATGAGGTCAAATGGCGCTTGGAGGTTTCGCTAACCATGGCAGATAGACCTGCCCCACCGTTAAACTATGATCCTCTCATCAATCGTGAAGTAATGCAGGCCACATATCTGAGGGTATTCAGGATTCCCCTTGGCTATTGGATCTATGCCGAGGTAACATTGGTGATGTCCTACTTCAGGAGAATAGGGATGTTAAAGCACCCAATTCCTCGAACACCAAAGTTACGAAGTGATGTGAGACATGGATCTAGGGAGTCCCTTAAGAGCCCCTCTTAGCCGTTCAATTAACAAATGGAGGGACCCACGTATGGTACTTCGATGGAGTCCTGCTTCAGGAGAGAGGAGCGATCATAACGTTGAAACCTTCGAAGGCCGAAGATGGGAAGTGATGAGGACCGTAGATCTTGGGACCCTTTGGGATCTCCCTGACTGTTAGATCTAGACCATGGTCAGCATGACGCTGACCACATTGGGAGTAAGAAGGAGGTCACACCACAGATCCCCCGAATGCCAAAATTATGAAGTAATGAAGGTTGTAGATCCAGGGGTTACATGGACACACCTTGACCGTGAGATTGAATTGCTTGGAAGGTGATTGGTCTGGGGTGACGTGGCACACTGACATCACCCAGGGTGACATGGAACCACATTTGACATGCCATATTTCGCCTGGATTCATACGTTTCACATACCATACGTGCCAATTAAAACATGACACATGTCACCCATTGTATGGACCACATGTCCTCTCTTCCTTGCCGCGTGTCATCCCTGATACTTAACTGTTTGGTCCGTTTGGAGAGAGGAGTATTTGGGAGTCCAAGGGATTTGGGATGCAAGGTCATAGGTAAGTTGAAAGGACCGATAGCCAAAGCCACATGGAGATATTTCAGTCCCTTCATGAGTTCAGGAATTCGGGACTCCAGAGGACATGGGTGCAGAAAGGAAAAGGGGTGATCAACGCCAAAGTTCCGAATGCCGAACTTCCCTATAGCTCATGCATTATATGAAATCCATGTCCCGTTGTTGGATTGGATGATGGATGAACATTCCCCATGGATATAGGAACTTGGGGATGGTACTAATGAGCCACATGGCCCTCAACTAATAACGCCTGAAGAACTTCAGGAGGCCATATCTTGCAAACCAGAGGTCAGAATAGAGCTCGATAATAGTCGTTAGAAAGCTACAAGCAATTAGGAGAGGATGAATACCTCATATAGGTGATTCAATATTATTAGAGTAAGCAAAAGTTTGATTCCCCATCCCTGTAAAGGATATTTAGGGGTTTGGTGTGTTACAAATTGGTATCAGAGCATGGTTACAATGCTTGTCCTACTTGGGCTCATGAACGGGTCGCTTAAATTTTTTATTTAAATAACTTTCATGGGTTACACCCTATCTTACCCCATTCTTAAGAGGCTTCTTTAAACCTATTTGAAGGAAGTAATGAAACTTTCTGTTGTTGTATATGTTTTGAAAAAATTGAACTATGTACTGTTCATAAAACTAGTAAATCATTAACTAACAAAGAATGTTTTATACATACTGAAACCATCAATGGACCGTAGGAAAACTACAACATAAAGGATGGTGACACACCATCAATTAGGAAAAATATCCCACAATAGAGAGGAATAATCTTATGGAAGGAGGGTGGTGGAAACCCCTCCAGATTTGGCTGAAACTGTAAGAAGCCACATGACAGAATTACAGAGTTGTAAGGTTGACAATAAAAGTCTGATAAAAGAGAAGAAAACACAAACTGAAATTAATGAATTTCTACTACAAACTTTATCAAATATACAAAGGCAGCTGCAGCATGGACCAACAACCAGTCATGTGGACAAACATCATACGAAGAAAACCCAGAGTCCACCTGAGATATGAAAGAATGGCCCTGAAAGTGGCCACACAAGGAGGAGCACCTAAAATAAGGCCCAACATGGAACCAAGCGACACTCATCGGAAGAATCCTCTAGTGAGGAAACTGGTAACTCCAAGGAATCTTCTAGTAGAAAAACTAGTCCGCATTCCTAGAGGAAAAGAAAGAAGAGGAAACATTCCAAAAGTCACGAACCTGAATAGTTGAAGAAATCCAAACTGCCCACCTTTGAGGGGAGAAATTAATAAGAGGTAAGAAGAAAAAGTTTGGCTTCTTGGCTTGAATAAGTACCTCAAATTCCATGACTAGTCTGAAAATTTAAAGGTTTGAATAGCCATTTTTAACCTAAATGGAAAGGCCTCCATTTGGTTGGAGGACCATAGGAATGTGAAAGGAATCCATGAGAAGGAATTATCATGGAAACAATTTGAGAAATACTTCAAGAAGAAGTATCTGTTAGAGAAATATTTTTATAGGAAGACCAAGGAGTTCTATGAACTCAAGTTGGGACAAATCACCATAGATGAATATATCAATAAATTCCTTGAGATGATAAGGTATGTGCCCTACATAAATGATGAATAGGTAAATATGCAACGATTTATTAGTGGACTACCTCAGTCCTTCCAGATATAATTGAATTTGATGAGACAAAGAGCTTATAAGACACTATGTGGTACAAAGGCTACATTCAACCTAGTGTTTCTCCATGGGGAGCACTAGCCTTGTTTGTAAAAAATAAGGATGGCACACTCAGTTTGTGCGTAGCCTATAAGCAACTCAATAATATGACCATAAAGAATAAGTATCCATTGCGAAGGATTGATGACTTGTTTGACCAATTAAGGGGTGCTACAATTTTCTCCAAGATTGAATTGAGGTTTGGATACCATCAAGTCTGAATTAAGGATGAAGACATCCACAAAACAACCTTTAGGACAAGATATGGTCACTATGAATTTGTGGTGGTGCCATTTGGGATAACCAATGCACCAACCACTTTTATGTTCTTAATGAATAATGTACTCACTAAGTTATTGGATATATTTGTATTGGTTTTCATTGATGATATCCTAATCTATTCCAAGAACAGGGAAGACCATGAAGAACATCTCAAGATAGTACTTCAAGTACTAAGAGAACATCAACTCTATGCTAAGTTTAGTAATTGTGACATTTTCCAGAAACAAGTCCATTACATAGGCCATGTTATTTCTAAAGAAGGAGTGGCAGTTGATCATGAAAATATCAAATCCATTATGGATTTGCCTACCCCAAAGGATGTATCTGATATCAAATCCTTTATGTTCCTAGAAGAATATTATAGGAGGTTCATAAAAGGATTCTTCAAAGATTGGTCTCCCAATCACCTCCCTTCATAAAAAGGGAGTTAAATTATTTTGAACATCAGAATGTGAAGAGAGATTCCAAGAGATGAAATACCTTCTAACCAATGCACCTCTACAAAAGATTGCAGACCCAAAAAAGGACTTCCTTGTGTGTACATATTCCTACAAGGAAGAATTGAAGGAGTCCTTATGCAAGAAGGACATGTAATTTTATATGAATCCAAAAACTTGAATAACCATGAAATCAATTATGTGACCCATGATCTAGAATTGGCTTCAATAGTGAATTCTTTAAAAATGTGGAGGCATTACCTCCCGGGTAGAATATTTGTGCTTATGATAGACCATTGTGGGTTAAGGTACTTGTTTGATTAACCAAAACTTAATGCTATATAAGCTAGATGGATGGCTCTCCTTAGTGAGTATGATTTTGAAATCAAACATTTCAAAGGAAAAGAAAATAGGGTGGTTGATTCCCTTAGCAGAAGTGTGAAATTGATTCACCTGGAAACTGTAAGCACCTATGAAATGGATTTCAGGGAGAGAGTCAAGAGTGCACAAGAAACATATGCATTTTTCGAGACTGTAAAATTGTACTTAGAAGAAGAGCCCGCAGTGCTGAAGTATGACGGTTATCAAATGTTGAATGATGGCCTACTAAATTACAAAGGTAGGTTGTATATCCCAAATTGTGATGAATTGAAGAGGTTCATGATGGATGAACTACACAAAAGACCATATACTAGTCATCCTTGTTATCAGAAAATGATCGCGACCACTAGGAAATTATTTTATTATCTAGGACCAAAGAAGGACATAGCTGAATACTTGGATAAATGTCTAGAATGTCACGAGTTAAAGGAAGAACACCAACATCCAACAAGTCTATTGTAGCACCTACCAATTCCATAATGGAAATGGGAAACCATCTCCATGGATTTCATCATAGGATTACCAAAATAGGCAAAGCAGAATGATTCCATCATGGTAGTGGTGGAAACATTGAGCAAGGATGATCACTTTGTTTCCGTCAAGTCAACTTGCAAGGTGATATATATTTCTACTATATTCATGAAATAAATATTTTGGTTGCATGGCATGCCTAAGGAGATCATATATCACAAAGATATGAAATTTACTTCAAGATTTTGGAGATCTTTAATGGCTAGTTTTGAGACTAAATTGTTGTTTAGTACAGCCTATCACCCTCAAACTAATGGATAGACAGAGAGGGTAAACCAAGTGTTAGAGGACATGTTAAGGATACATGTAATGAATCAACCTAAGAAGTGGTAAGACTATCTACCACTAGTATATTTTTCCTACAACAATGGCTATCAAGAGTCATTGAAAATTATCCTTTTTGAGCCCTCTATGTTAGACAATCCAAGATTCCAATAAGTTGGGATAACCCAGTAGAAATAATTACAATTGGGCCAGATATTCTAAAAGAAATGGAACAAGAAGTAATTCAGATAAAGAAGAATCTGAAAATAGCTCAGGATAGATAGAAAAGCTATGCAAACAGACAGAGGACTCCTAGAGAGTTCAAAACAGGGGACCATCTATATCTCCGAGTTAGACCCAGGAATATCTCCTTGAGATTGGGAGGTTGTGCCAAGATGACACTTCGTTATTGTGGACCCTTTAAAATTTTGGGTAGAGTGGGACCTTTAGCATATATATTAGTGCTTCCTCCCATAGTGAAGGCACACATTTTTTTCCATGTTTCATTATTGAAGAAATATGTACATGTTTCTAATCATATAATTGAATAGTCTATGATTCAGGTGGAACGAGAGGGATAATTCCTTCCATAACCACAATGAATAATAGATAGGAAATACACCCCACTTAGGAACAGAACCATTGCACAGGTCAAGGTGAAATGGAAACACTTTGGCCCAGATGAGGCTACATGGGAAATGGAGGATGCCATGAAACAAACATACACATTTTTGTTTACTTATGTACATACAGATCACATCGATAGATAAAACATCGAGGATGACGTTACTTTAAGGGGGAGGGGATTTTAATAACCTTGTTTCCTCCAGTTTGTAAATATAACTATAGTTGGACAAGATACTATGGAATACTAGATACGTGTGAATGTTTGATTCGATGCACCTTTTGTTATAAAAGGTAATGTATGTATTTTTTGTTATTAATAGAAAATGGTTAGTGTTGCATAATTGTTGAAAGGGGGGTTTGAAAAGATAGACCATGATGCTATGAGAGAGATGGCGAGGGGAAACAGAAATGGTTGAGATGACCCTGCACCAAACCAATAACTTACTGGATTTAATGAATCAGACCCAGAATAGTCCTATGACACATAAATGAATTACCGGTCAGATTGGTAGCTGGAAGAGTCCTCCTCAAGAGTTAATGAGGATATGGGTAAGAGTACCCATCTGTAAGACTTCCATATCTAACCATGAGCTGGAGATTCAAACCCACACAACCTTGCTAAGGAAGGCAATAAAATATTTAATTCTTGGGAAGAAATGGAGAGACGGGATCTGCGAAGAGAGAAGAGTCGAAAGACTAATCTCAAGAAGATAAAAGAGCACTTTCCTCTCTCTCGTTCAAGGAAGGACTAGGAAATGAGCTCATTCTGAGCACAATAAGTTGTTGGCAAGGTTTTGATTTTCAAGCTGATAAACAGGGCTAACGAGTGACTATGGAGGTACTCGTGCAAACCTCTTTTCTTGGTACAGAGACAACCCGTTTCCAAGATCCCATGGGAGAAGGAGAGTAACCTCCTTCCCTCACTACCACTAAGTAAGAAGAAAAAGTCTCTCTTAGAGCATTGTGGTCTAGCTTGGGGGTGACTAGTGATAACTCTGTTCAGGAGTGGTTGTGCCTATGGTTGGGTGGAAATAGGCACCCCTTTAAATATTTTCTTTACGAACTCTGGGTTTTTGATAAGTACTTTCATACTCTGTGTGTTGAAATGAAAATGATGAGTGATTATATTTATATGTTTATGACCGAGTTCTGTATTGAATGATTAAGGTAGAAATGTGTATTGCTTCTCTGCGAACCCATGCATTGAAGGGTCTTCTGTTTACTTCAACAAAGCAACTAGAGAGATATGGGATGTAAGCCTATAAGAGTGTCGGGGAAGGGTTTACTAGAATGCTTAAATCCTACTGACCTCTAGATTCTACCTTTGCAGGAATAATAAGTTCAAACCCAATGGAAGGAGGGCGCCTCCTTCATAAATTTCAACCATATGATCAGGGGCTCATGTCCGTTCCCTTAACTAATTCGCGGATAAGAGATTAGTGTGTAGCCCGCGAGAGTTTTTGAAGGACCCCTATGATCAAGGTATGGAAAACCAACACTAGGTCCCAAATGGAGCTAAGCCTTTTTGGCTTCGAAACTCCAGAGTGTTTCAACCTTACCATTTGTAAACTGATTGAAGGTAATTGATTGTTATGGTTACCCACGAGTTCAATTGACGCTTGTATATTTCCCTAACCATGGTAGAGAGACCTTCCCCACCATTAAACTGTGATCCTCTAATCAATTGTGAAGTAACGCAAGCCATAGATTTGAGGGTATTCGGGAGTCCCCTTAGCCATTGGATCTACGTCGAGGTAACTTCAGCGAAGTCCTACTTCAGGAGAATATTGATGTTAAAGAATCCAACTCCCCAAATGTAGAAGTTACAAAGTGATGTGAGCCATGGATATGGGGAGTTTGTTAAAAACCATTCTTATCCATTTGATTAACCTGTGGAAGGACCTATGTATGGTACTTCGACGTAGTGTTGCTTCGGGAGAGTAGAGCAGTCATAATGTTGAAACCTCCAAAGTCTAGAGTTGCAAAGTGACAAGGACCCTAGATCTCAGGACCCTTTGGGATCTCCCCTGACTGTTAGATCTAGGCCATGGTCAACCTAACATTGACCACTCCAAAAGAAAGGAGGAGGTCAGACCACGGATCTCCTAAACACCGAAATTACAAGGTAACGAAGGCCATAGATTCAATGGTTATGTGGACACACCTTGACCATGAGATCGAAGGGCTTCAAAGGAGATCAATCTGGGGTGACATGGCACACTGACATCACCTAGGGTGATGTGGAACGACGTTTGACATGCCATGTGGCACCTGGATTCAGACATTTCATAGACTCTACATGCCCATTAAAATGTGACACATGTCACCCACTATAGGGGCCACATGTCCTCTCTACCTTGCCACATGTCATCACTGGATCTTATCTGTTTGGTCCATTTGGCGGGAGGAGTATTTGGGGCTCCAGGGGATTTGGGATGTAGGGTCATGGATAAGTGGAAAGGCCTGAAATTTGGAACAAGCCAGAGCCACGTGGAGAGATTCTGTACCCTTCGAAAGTTTGGGAATTTGGGACTCCATAGGACATGTGTGCATAAAGGAAAAGGGGCAATCCACGCCGAAGCATCTAACTCCAAAATTCCATCTAGCTCATGCGTTATATGAAGACCATGACCTTTTGTTGGATTGGACAGTGGATGAACATTCCCCATGGATATAGGAACTTGGGAATGGTACTAATGAGCCATGTGGCCCTCAACTAATAGCACTCGAAGAACTTCGAGAGGTCATATATTGCAAAGAAGAGGTTGTATTAGAGACAAATAACATTCGTTAGAAAGATGCAGGTGAGTATAATAGTATGAATATGTCGAAGAGGTGATTTGAGATGATTAGAGTATTAAAAAATTTGATTCCCCATCCCTAGAAAGGTTACTGAGGGGTCGGGTGTGTTACAAATCCTTCATAGGAGGGCCCAGGAAAATGAGAGTAGAGTAAAATGTTGGGAGTGTTAAATTTATGTGGTTGTTACAATCTCCATGTACAACACATTTAATTTTTACTCCTACCTAAATTATAGAAAGAATTCCATAAGTTATGGTGGGAAGTAATTTCTAGTAAAAATGTCTAATTACCTAAATATGAGGAATGTACTCCATATTTACTTCTACCTACATTTATGCAAAGAAATTCATGAGTTATAGAGGAAAAATTTAACAAAGTCAAATACTATGTGGATGTATTATAACCACATTAATCTTTGGGTAGTTACAAGAGACGTGTCTTTTTGGATCAATCTATTATTACTATAAAAAGACACTTGAAAGACACAACAATAGACACATATTTTTTCTCTCTCACACGTGAGAAGTGAACTAAGGAAGAGGCCAAAATTTCTAAGAAGTTGAAATTTTATGAGTTACTTAGTGATGTTATAGAGTTTACTAAAGTAATATCATATATCATTGGAAGTAATTACYACTTGTGGAAAATTGTTATTGTCTAATTTAACACTAGAAAATCAACATGGTTAACGATATGACATCGAGTATATGATGGATGTGTGTTGGTAGCCATATGACATTAAGTATATGATGGATGTGTGTTGGTAGCCATATGACATCAAGTATATGATGGATTTGTGTTGGTCATAGTAGAAGACGTATCATTTGGAGGGTCATTGTATATAGTTGCACATAAGATAAATTGATCTCCTCTAAGAGATGCTTTTTGTTTTTCTTGTTTCTTATTCCGAGAAGGTCACAAGTAATAGCTCTGAGAAGGAGGCATAATGACAGTAGCAGGAGAAAGAACTGGATGGAAATACCTTCCAACATGATATCAAGGAGGGACATTTCCAGAAATGATTCTTAGAGACAAGAAGTCTCTAGGAAGAATGTACCTCCTAGGACCAGACCATGCCAAATAACAGAGACAGTTCTAGTGATCATGGATACATCCAGCCAAGACCAACTGTATCGCAACTATGGTGATAGATCCAAGTAGAGGAAGTTGTCATACATCCATAGGGAGAAAATATTAAGTTACCACCAAAGAATGAGGAAGAGCTACCTTCGGTGTCAGAGGGAGCAGAGACAGAGGAGGAGTCACCTCCAACTCTAGAGGGAGTGTTGATGTTTAAGGAAACATCATGAGACATTCTCCCCAGAGGTTCCTATGTGGACTAGTATGGGGGAATGCAGACTTCATCCTGATGTGCCTCAGATGGTGAGATGAAGGAACCAATACATTGGTTTCACAAGGAAACCTCAATATGTCTTGTGAGACATTGGTTCCATGAGGGAACCTCAATATGTCTTAGCCATTGGTTTCATGAGGAAACCTCTATATGTAAAATATGGTCTAATATGACATTACCTTTCAGAGGGAGACAATTGAGCCTATTGATCAAATTGGTCTCGTTTATCATGTAGCTCTAGCTAATGTTCCCAGAGATATTGCAATAGGTCAAAAGAGACCTGCATGGGCTTGTCAAACTCTGCAGGAGGTAGAAGGACATGTAACTCCTTGTGGTACCTTCCCAATGAGAAAGAGACCTCATATATATTCGTGCTATGCCATAGCTATGAGCCATATCATTCAGTTTAAGCCTTCCTGTTATGAAGAGGAAACTAGTCATCCAATATGGAGAGATGTCATGATGGAGGAGTATCAGTCCATCATGAAGAATGATGTGTGGGATATTGTTCCAAGACCTGAGGGGAAGTATGTAGTGACTTCCAAATGGATCTATAAGATCAAACACACAGTTGACAGGAGCATCGAGAGGCACAAAAATTATATTTGTTGCTAGAGGATTCTCTCATCTGGAGAGAATAGATTATGAGGAGACATTTTCTCCTATTGCTCAATACACTTCTATTTGGATGATTATTTCCTGTGCAACATCCATGGGTTGGAGAGTACATCAGATGGATGTGAAGAAAACCTTTCTCAATGGAGATATTGAGGAAGAATTATACATAGAGTGGATAGATGGTTTCATGATACATGAGAAGGAGTCTCATGTGTGCATGTTGAAGAAGGCCATGTATGGACTGAAGCATGTACCTTGAGCTTGGTATGTGAGGATTGCTGAACACCAAATGAGTTTGGGATTCAAAAAAAGTTTTGTCGATCCAAACCTATACTAAAATACTGTTAATAGTGAGTCCCTGATTTTGTTCCTCTACGTTGATAATTTATTCCTCATTGGTACAGAGAGCCTTATTGTTGAATGCAAGTATGCGTTGGCCTCTAAGTTTGAGATGAATGACCTTGGTATGATGCAATGCTTCTTGGGAATAGAGGTGTGGAAAAGAACTGATGAGATCTTTCTGATTCAGGGGAAGTACATAGTTGAGAGATTGAAAAAGTTTGGGATGCTAAACTAGAAGCCCGTGGCTACACCAATGGTGACGAATCTGAAGAAACTAAGTGTGTATTCTTCTGATTCTGATAAAATTGATCCGACTTTGTATAGATAATTGATTGGATCATTGATGTATATGGTTAACACCAGATCATATATTTGTTATGAACTGAGTACACTTATCCATTTTATGATTCGTCGAAGACATACACACTGGATTGTTTTGAAGCATGTGTTGAGATACATGTGAGACATAGTCGGACATGGTTTGGGATATATTTCCATTATTGAAATGAGATTGTAGGGATATACTGAATCTGATTAGGCAGGGAGCGAAATGGACAGGAATATCACCTCTGGGTGTTGCTTCACTTTGGGATCTGCCATGGTTTCCTGGTGTAGCAGTAAACATACTTATGTGGCATTGGGCACTTCAGAAGAAGAGTACATTTCATTGAGTGTGGAAGTCCGCGAAGCAGTGTGGATTTCCAATCTCCTTGCAAATTTGTTTGGACATGTGTTGGATTCCATTGTTATTCTAATGCATGGTGTGTAGGAAGGAATTATTGGTGTAGTACATTCCTATAGATGAGAAGGTTGTTGATGTTCTTACCAAACCAAGATGAAGTTCGAGTACTTCCATGAAAGAATTGGCATGGAAATGAATTCCTCCCTATTTGAGAGGGAGTGTTGATGTTTGCAACTTCCCGAGACATTATCTAGATCGTACTCATTTGTGACTGATTTGATTTGATCTGTGAGGACACTTATTCGAGAAGGGATAAGTGGGACACTTATCCGAGAAGGGATAAGTTGGTTTGGGCTTATCCGAGAAGGGATAAGTTGCTTTGGGCTTATCCGAGAAGGGATAAATGTGTTTATATGTGAGTACATTTGTTGGATTGTAGAATGGCCAAGGGGAGCTTGAATAGAAAATATTTATACTAGGGAACCATAGTGTAGAATAGAAGCACACAAGGATGCAAGGATATGAAGGAGTTCAAGGAAAACCAACTACAACATAAATAAATAAATAAATAAGTGAATTTAAATAGAAATGCAGTAGAGTGCATGAGGCATACAATGAAGTTAAAATGCATATGAATTAGTAGGCATGTTGACAATGAATGCTTGGTGCATATAGATGTGTAATTTGGCATATGTACATGCTTGGATATGCATATAACATGCTTGTGATAGTCTATTATTATGAAATAATGATTGAGTATGACTAATGATGGATTATGTATTTAGGAAAAATGATATAGCAGGGTTAAGGATGTGGATTTTCCTATTGCTTATGATTCACATTTACATGAAGACCCATGAGGGTAGCAGGAATGGTGATTAGAATGATGAAGGAGGAAGTCTGTGAACTTCTACAAATATTAGTTGGTCAGATAACAACAAGTATGTTGATAACAACCAGGAAGGTATGGATTTAGTTTATGTTGATGCATACATGTTGAAGGGGATTGAGGTAAGATTTCCCTTAGTTAATTTTCAATATTTAAATCAATATGTAATGGCCAAAGGCCTAGAGAATGCAAATGTTGTGGATTCTAGAATGTATTTAGATAAAATGTTAGTTGGATATTATGTTATGATTGGTTATGGGATCATAAATGGGTTAATTCAGGAGACATACTCCTATAACAATGAATATCCATAGAGGTAGTCATGTGTGAGACCATAATATGGATGGATATGGAAAGGCTATAGCGTTATGTAAGTGATTAGTGGTATCTACTATATATCTCAAGTTTGGACTGCAACCTCTTTGCTGAAACTGAAGATCACTTAATAATCATATTCTTGGTGTTGTGTTTGGGTTGAAAAGGAAGGTATCCAAATAGTCAGGCAAGTAGTAGGATGTGTGTGGATGATGTGTTGAGGCATTTGACAGACCTTCCAACTCATCGTTTGGAATGCATGTCAGGGTTATGTGGTATTATGTAGCCAATGCATGGATGCATTATGTAATTGTGGCCATGGATATTGGCACATCAATTTTTATTTTATTTAGTAATTATTTGTTGCATTATGAAAAGCATGTGGTGCTAAAAATACATAATGATGGATAGATGCATTATATTTAATATGAGTACTAGCTGAAGGTGATTGGATTGTTGTTTGTTACAATTCCAAGATCAATTTTTGGAGCTATTAAAAATGTTATAGGTGATATTACATGCATTATTGAATGAAATGGGGTGAATGGATGTATATATTAGATAACATAGAAATGATTATGCTAATAGTTGAAATGATGTGAGTATTGCTAACTCATGAAGTTGAAAACACTTCAGGAACTGTTAGATATTACAACAATCAAGTTGCAAGTGAGAGTAGTTATATAATATGGAAAAGCTCTGTTGAGGGGATAAAGTGATAACAATATTTTTGGATAGAAGAAAGAAAATATTGGATGATAATACATGTGTCTGTAATGATGAATTAATTCCAATTGATAGTTGGATTAATAGAAGTGATTGAATTGTAGTTGTAAACAATTTTGAGATCACTTTGTGATTTTGTTTTGAATCGTTGCCAT
>SNQJ01S0044077.1:25426-38400 GCA_010110895.2 Picea sitchensis
CGACGATATTAGATTTTGTCTTGAACATGGATCAGCACCCCGTCACCTTGACCCTGCCAAGAGAAGAGCTTTGAGACTAAAGTCTGCCTCCTTTCATTTAGTTAACGGTATATTGTTTCGTCAAAATTTTGACGGCGTATTGATGCGTTGTCTTGAAAAGGACGAAGCAGAAAGAGTCTTGCTTGAGTTGCATGCAGGAGAAGATGGTGGTCACTTCGGTGGAGACACCACTGCTCATAAGGTTTTGAGAGCCGGTTATTACTGGCCAACGCTTTTTAGAGACGCCCATGCCTTGTGCCGTAAATGTATCATTTGTCAGAAAGCATCAGGGCGATTGCAAAAACCATCCTTCCCTTTGCAACCCGTCACAGTCGATTCTCGTTTCCAGCAATGGGGCCTTGATATCATTGGTCCTATTAACCCTCCATCCTCACAACAGCACAAGTATATCATGACAGCCACTGATTACTTTACTCGATGGTCTGAAGCCGTCGCGCTAAGAACTGTTAACACAAGTCAGGTGATCGCTTTTCTAAACTCGAATATCATCACTCGTTTTGGCATCCCTGATTGTTTAGTCTTTGATAACACTTCATACTTTTCTTCTCTAGAGATGAGTGAGTTCGCCTTAGAGAAAGGAATAAAGCTTAAGTATTCTTCTAGTTACTACCCCCAGGGTAATGGCTTAGCAGAATCAACCAACAAGAACTTGATCAAAATTATCAAGAGAACTGTGGCTGAAAAGAACTGACACAATGCACTGCTGAATGCACTATGGGTTGATAGGGTAACACCCAAAGCTGCTATAGGTAACTCCCCCTTTTTTCTTGTTTATGGCAGAGAAACCATTTTTCCACCTCACATTCTTCTTCCTTCGCTCCAGTTGTCACAAAAAGTTCAAGAAGAAGATTGTCCCCCTTTAGAAAACCGTATTAATGCTTTGATGAAGTTAGAAGAAGTGAGAACCCAAGCTAAGCGTAAGTTAGACCAACATCAACAACTGATTAAAAGCTGGTTCGATTCTAATTCTGCTTCTGATAGGAATATTGAAGTAGGCGATCTCGTCTTAAAGTGGGACAAACCACATGAAGGAAAGGGCAAACATACTAAGTTTCAAAATTTGTGGCTTGGGCCATTTCTGATTGCTGAAAAGTTGGGTCCTAGTTCCTTTCGATTGCAGAATCTTGAAGGGCATCTTGACACCTACTCGGTGAATGGCCAAGCCCTGAAAAGATAATTTGCTTGATTTCTACCCTTGTACATTATGTAAATATTTCTTTTGTTTGTATTCTTTTCGTTTGTTTCTTGTTTTGAGTTTGATTTGATTGAATCAGTTTTGTGTGTTTTATGAAACGTATGCATGCCTATGTATTGAACAATTCAGATTTAGACCATGGGAAAATCTCTTCGCTGAAATAACTCCTGAAAAGTTGTACGAACATCGGTGATATATATTTCTGAAATTGATATTTATGTTTGAAAGTTTTGTTGTTTGAAATAAGTTTTCTAATTTCAATCTCTGAGTGAAGTTTGTCATGATTATCTTAATCTTTTTACGCTGTCCCTTTTCCATAAAGGAATGACTCAGAAGAATGTCTCCCTGTCATAGTAAATTGTTTTAGAAATAAGACATTTCTAGAACTGGATAAAGGATGATGTTTAAATAAATATTCTGATGAGGTCTAAAAAATATGTTAAAATATCAAGATTTCTCAGCGTCACCCCGCTCAGTTGTACTCAAAAGAAAAACAACATAAAAATATCAATAAGAGCTCTGAGAAGTGTTTGTAAACCCGCCAGGATATTGAACAGGTCCACTGGCAGTGGGTAAATGCAAGCATGGCGCCAAGACAACTTCGCTGGGGTACTGAACAGGCCTGCTGGCAGTGAAGCAATGTCGGGTAAACAAAAATCTGCAAAAAATTATGAGAAACCTCTTAAAAAGTCCTTTACTCTGATCTAGAACTTCTTGACAGGATACGGACATCCGAGTGGGTTAAATGGCAACCCTGCCGAGGCTATGGACGCCTGCTGGCAGCAGTGCCCATGCCAACAGTATTGAAGGTTTTATCATTAATTTCATGACTTGTTGATCTTGAGACTGTTATTAGTTTGCATCTTTTAAAACACTGATGGGAAAGATGGCAAATAATGATGATTGTACGATTCATGGTGGTCATTTCTGAATTGAATTTTTCTCTGCTGTCCTAATCTGAATTTGTTTCTTTCAACAGAGATAACTGCTTCTCCCAGTGTGTCGCCATTGTTGGCAGCCAACTTAATTTTTTTTCAATTTCCCTAAAAGATGCCTACACCTATGTCTCTTGAACTTCAAATTACTGTCGGATTTTGCAAAGAGACGATATTTTCATTCTATGCGATGTTTGCAATTTCGTTTCAAATTAGTTTTCACGACTGAAAGCGTGAAAACTCCTCCATTGTTATTTAAACTATCATGGTCTTCTCATTGATGTTCTGAAAGGCACTTACCTTTGGTTGATTATATGGCTGAGGATATTTTTCAAACTCTTACATTCTTGCTTTGATTGCGCAACCTGGATTTTATTTGATTGATGAGGTATTGAACATGAGAATTTGTGAGTTATACTTGATTTCATAAGAGCGATGGTTGATTTTGTTTTAATACTTGCTATTATAAGCTCTTGGCTTAGTGACTTTATGAAATCTCTTGTCAACCTTGATTATACAACAAGGCATAATTTGAATTTTACATGTTTAATGTCAATATTTGATTATATACTTGGCGCGTTGATAAAACATTTGGACTTACTTTGGTTTGAATTATGCTATGGCGCATTGATATATGGTTTTGATCGATTAGTGGCATGTATTAACTTTCGTTTGGTTTTATATCGAATGTTCATGGTTTCAAACCATACAATGGTGCCTTGGTATCAATGTCCACCGTTTGAATTCTCGTGTTATCTGATTAATGTGGTTTGAGTGGTGTCATGATGGATTAAACAGTGCTGTACTGAGCCTTTAATGTTCTGCATGGCGGTGAACTAACCCACCACCTTCGCACGCGCCTATTGATTTCCCCCCTCTTTGAGCGATTGCAGTTGTTAGCCGTATCGATTATGCTCCTGCGTGTTTGATCCAAACCCTACTATGATGCCCGCGCCATGGATCCAGTCGTAAGGACTGAACCCAATGGCTGCCAGGCCCTGTTAATGTTTGATGGTGCATATAGCGACCTGGAGGAATTCGGATGGCTCCCTTTCATCCGAAAATTTGATGGTTATAACACTGGTGTGGCTCGGCAATTTGCATTGACATTCGATGGCTGTCGAGCCAAAGTTGGGGATGTGCAGTTGGAAATCAACGAATAGTTCCTTAGTCTAGCCACCGGCCTGCCTGCTGTCGGACATAGATGGTCAAAGAACTATAAAGTAGAGGATGTCCCTTGGACATTACTCTTTCAGTCACGAAGAGTGAGTTCTTGTGACAAGGGTCTGCCTGCAAATATGCTAAAGCAAAGATGGCACGACTTGCTGATGATAACTAAACAATTCGTCACTTGCGAGGGCAGGTATGGTCTCATTTTCATGTATCACCTTTGGCTTCTTATGATTTTCATGGTTTTTGAACTAAGCATGCCTAACTACCTGCATAGGAGTTTGTTTAAAATGGCCAAAAGGTATAAGCGCAATCAGGTCGATACCAACCTCTTCCATTTTGGGTTAATTAAAATGCTTATGGTTTATGAGTTGGGGTTACGTCGTGACTGTTGGGAGAATTTCCTTAAACGTAATGGTTTTGATGAGTCAAGCCCACCACAGGTTGACAAACCTGTGGTGAGCGAAAGCAAACCTATTCCCCCTGTGCCTTACAACGCTCTCCTACCCAAACCCCTACCCGAGCCATCTTTTGAACTACCCAATTCTGTGACCACAGAGGTGGAAAAGGTTAAACCTATGGCTAAAAATCCCAAGACCCAACCTAATGACAATTATAAAGGTAATAAGAATGCCCGATTAATCTCTCGCATGGCAAGAAACAAACCAAAGACACCGGTCAACCCTGACCCTATTGTGCTCAGTGAGGAATCTGACTCGGAGATTGAGCGCTTCCTAGCAAGCGAGTATCCTTTTTTCGAAGGTCTGTGTGATAAACCAGCCTATGATTTTGTGAATAACCTACCTCCTTGTTTACAAGATGATCCAAGTTATCCCGGCATAAAATTGCCCTGTGAAGCCCCTAGTGACTCGTCGAAACCCTCTCCTGTTCCATCTCAGCTAGAAACTCAATCATGTGATCAGTGTGGTGCTTGGCTTGAAAGGTATTACATTGATGTGCCAATGCAATCTAGAATTCACGATCTGGAAGACCAAGTTGCAAAGCTCACTAGTCAAAAGGCAAAGATGCCATCCACGGATAAGAAGCAACGAACGACTGGTTCGATTTTGTTCAAAAACGTGGAGTCTGCTACAGCGGTTGTAAACTCAAAGTTGGCATAGTCTGGACAGTAATACTGATATGATTATCACTTTTTTATATGATGAACTCACAGCTCTGAGTATAGCATCAATTTGAAATTGTTTAATGAGCATGCATTATTGTATATAAGTTTGGTTTGATTAATCAAATTCCAGAATTAGCTTTGATTGGATTTGGTTTTGGTTTGATCGATCATACGATAGATTTGCTTGTTTTAATTTAGTTTCAATTGAATACTCTGTCTAAACACAGGTTGTTTCTGTTATTTAAATTTCAAACACAGTCAATATCAAATTCAAATTGGTGATGTTCTAGATGATACGGTTGGCAATTAAAGTTAATGGTTGTGATTTTATATCTTATGAACAATTTGAATACCATCCCGTTAAGATATAACCAATTTGCAAATAGATGTAAATCATAACTGTTGTATCCAACTATTCGATTCACATGATTTGGTTTGACCGCGTTCTCAGCTCGGTTCATATTGCAACAGATATATTGTTTAATTTTGAGTTGTTAAATGTAAATGATCATGCCCAGAATAGCGACTTGCTTCTATTTTTAACACAGTTACGATCTCCTCTGATTTTTACCCGATCTATGATTATTACTCTTGTGAATGGTTATGGTTATTATGTGATCTTGTCTGTAGACTGTGTAAACACTCACAGCGTAACTGTCTTTCCATATTCGATTGAAATGACATCAGTTTTATGAATATCGTTACAGCTGTACAAATCTCTTTTGTGTTCAATTGTATCGATTATAATTATGTTCTGGCATATCATATCTCATATGATTACGTTTCTGTTCGATCACAATTACATCGTATCTTTTACGATTCGTTTCACTGCTTGATTTCATTTGATACAAAACAAGCCTATCAAGATTTGACCATGTTTTATGGTAACTGAAAACAGAGTATTCCTTACTCTGTTTCGATTGCATTCACTTTGATATGGTTTAATTCAAATGGTAAATTTCAATTGAATTATTAGTAATTCGTTTTGATGATTAACTAAAAAGAAAATTAAATTGGATTTGATTTCTTTTAAGATTTTATTTGATTGCTATCTGATCTTGTGTGCTATTTTAGACTAGCTACAGAATCAGATGATTCTGTAGCTAAGTCTGTAGGATCATTTTTTTTGTATTTTGTTACTGAAATATCCTTCTAATTTGATATTTGTGTCCTATTGTAGGTAAATTCGAATTGCAATTGAGTTTATGGGCAGTTGGAGGATATCTCAAGGATTTCACTTGCATTTTAGTTGCTTAGTTTAGGAGATTTTGGGATTTTTTTTCCAAATTATGTAAAACTATTTGATATTATCCACAAGGAAGTTTTACCTTGTGAAGAGACCTATATATAGTTATGATTTTTGTAATAATCATCATCCTCATTCATGGGAGAACAAGGATATGGAATTCTAATACAGACTGGAGCAGAATTGATGTTTTGTCACAGCTTTAGCTTCTCAATATATCAACTTTTTGTTTCATGTTTTGTATATCATTTTGTCTATGATTTATGACTACTTTAGCTATCTAAATCAAATGAAAATGATATAATTTTTTATCACTGTTATCCATACTTTGTCTCTTCCAAATAGATAAAAGACATAACAATTGTTAGTTCAGTTTGTGAATGACAGGTTTATCTTCTTCATAAATTGAATTGTTATCTATAAGTTGTTGCATAACNTACTGAAATATCCTTCTAATTTGATATTTGTGTCCTATTGTAGGTAAATTCGAATTGCAATTGAGTTTATGGGCAGTTGGAGGATATCTCAAGGATTTCACTTGCATTTTAGTTGCTTAGTTTAGGAGATTTTGGGATTTTTTTTCCAAATTATGTAAAACTATTTGATATTATCCACAAGGAAGTTTTACCTTGTGAAGAGACCTATATATAGTTATGATTTTTGTAATAATCATCATCCTCATTCATGGGAGAACAAGGATATGGAATTCTAATACAGACTGGAGCAGAATTGATGTTTTGTCACAGCTTTAGCTTCTCAATATATCAACTTTTTGTTTCATGTTTTGTATATCATTTTGTCTATGATTTATGACTACTTTAGCTATCTAAATCAAATGAAAATGATATAATTTTTTATCACTGTTATCCATACTTTGTCTCTTCCAAATAGATAAAAGACATAACAATTGTTAGTTCAGTTTGTGAATGACAGGTTTATCTTCTTCATAAATTGAATTGTTATCTATAAGTTGTTGCATAACAGGTTTCCCTTATTGCAGGAATTTATAATCATAAGATTGTTATGATTTTCTTTTATGTCTTGTTTGTCCTGTAAATCACTTCAAGAAGCAGCACAGCCAATTGTTTACGAAAAGCTCACGGATTAACCGGTGTGAATTTCTTCCTCCGACCAGCTTAGAAGTCATCATACACAGGGAAGACTTGGAGTGTTTCCAGGTCAATTAGTTTGTTATTTACTGTTTTCATTAAGTAGTTTAGTTTAGGTAGAATCTTAATTATATTTATATTAGATTATTTAATTTCAGTAATGTTTATTTCTTTTTCATAAAATATAAAAATCAAAAAAGAGATTCTTGGCTGTCTAAGGGCAGTAATCAATTGAGTTTTGCAGGTTTTAATTAAATCTGTAGGTTGTTCATAGTGTACATTTGTGAATAAGAAATATTGCAGCTGATAATTAGATAGTTGATTTGAGTTATTATTAGTTTGTAGATAGAATAATTAGAATAAGTTCCTTTTCTTTGTTTTATTAGTTTATAGTTTCCTTTATTTTAGTTAGTTTCTTGTATTTAGTCATAGTGTAGTTTGTTTTATTTACTTTAGTTAGATTACTTAGCTCAAATCATTTCTCTCTTTGGTTTTCATAGAAGACCTTAGAGCGGCCAACGGAGCCGTTAAAATCGTCAGGGTGGTCCATTCCAAATGGCTTGGGTTATTTAGACAACCCCAGACCGGTTCCACTCTCCCAGTTGACGGACATTCATTTTCGCCCGTCAACACCACCCAAGAGAATAAACCTCCACCCTTATCTTCCATGCAGTCCCTCAGTAAGTCCCTCTCCTTCCAGGGCTCTAGTGAAACTGGTCCAGAATCTCCATGCTGGGACTCTCAGGACTCGTAGTTGTGATCAAATATGATCACAGGCCAAACATCTTAGACATGCAGGCCTCAAATCATGGATGGATTACACTAGTAATCTCTACAACCAAAGAAATCATGGCTTCTTTTCAACAGTTCGTCTTCCTTTCCCAAGCCAAGACACCAACATGAGGAAATATGAGTGAGTGAAAGAATGCATGGAGTGTAGACTCCACGATAGAGAATGAACAATGAACAAATCAAGTGAATGAACGCATGATGAAACCATCCACAACACCTGAACAAAGATGGGAATGATGTTATTTGCCAACACGAAAACCTCTCTCTTGTGGAATCATAACCCCCTATAACTCTACTCCTTATCTGTCTAGTAGCCAATGATGTATTTATTATTAATAATGATCAAAACATTACATTTCTTAGGCACACTGGCCTTTCAATAATTGTCTGGGCACATTGGCCTCTCAACAATGTAACAATACATTATTTAATATGAGGGCTCAAAAATCAAGGTGTTACATCCCCTCCCCCTTATTTTGGCACTGTCCTCAGTGTTGATTAATTGGGTTTGTTTTCATTGATGTCAACCCTTGAAGAAATACTGGTAGCAAATTTTGGTAGCACAATGGTTTGGGTAATGGACCCAAGTTTGTTTGATGGATAATGGTATAATTTTTTATATATTTGCAGGTAAGACTACTCTACATGGATAGTAAATGTCATGCCATTTTCGGTGGTATGTGGAATGTCACATAACTCCTCACGGTTAGAGATTTATGGCCATGTGAAGTTGGGGAACCCTCATGAGTCATATACAAGCCCCAAAAGGTCAAAGTAGTCAAAGTGGTTGCAAAGAAGAAATTATTTAAATAATAAAGTGAAGTGATGAGTGTACTATAAGTCAAAGTGGATACAAAAGAAATTATTTAAATAATAAATTTAGTGGAGAAATTACTAAGTGGACAAGTGGTTAGAAGTGGGTTAGCCCTAAAATAAGGAAAGTGGATTAAGATGGTTCGAAGGTAACCCCTTGAGGAAGCTACTTGAATGTATAAATAAGAGGCAAGGGTCTCTCATTTTTAATGACACTTGAGCATATTCAATATCTACAAGTGATTGAGGTAACCAAAGGATATCTAAGCCGAATTTTAGAGGGAAGGTGAAGTAAAGAAGACCGAAATTCAAGGGAGGATAAATTCTTTTGATGATGTTTTCTAAGGTATGTTATTTATAGGTCATCTCACCATTTTCACAATAAATTTTTTTCTAGAATGATTCAGACCGTGAAATTTGGAGGTCGTTGAGGAAAAATATCCAAGTAGTTCTGATACAAATTTGAGCTTGTAGGTTGTTTTATTTTTGTATTTACACTCCGTGGAAAATAGGGTTTGTGGCTAGTCCTGAAACTAGTCTAAATAAGGTGTTTCCGGTACAAATGTCATAACTTCATAACATATCCAAATTTAGTAAGACAAAATGTGTTGGTTAGAGTACAATCTGTAGTATTTTGTGTACCATTTTCAGATCCATACAACAAATATTCGGTGTGGGGCACACTCTACAAGTTATTTCTCTAGAATAAGCTAGAATCCAACAAGGTATGCCATTTTTGCTATACGTCCTTTTATGAGAGGTTCCAAGTAGTGAAACCTGGAAGAATTGCATAAAAGACACAGAAAGAACATTGTGTACTATTTTGAGATCTGTATTCAATAGAGGTACATAGTTATGATTATTTCAAGTTAGGGTTGTTGACTAATCCAAAATTAGTCCTGTGAGACTAAAGTAAAGTTTGATGAAAATGCTAGTGTCTTGTTGTTAAAGTTAAGGAAGGTTTGCAGGTATGTGAACATATACACCAGGTCTATTATAGAGTTACAAATTATATTTGGATGATGAAATTGATGAGGGATTTTGGTTGAGGTACATGTTGGGTACATGGTAGAGACTATTAGTTGATAAGTTGACACATACATGAGGTGTATAGTTGATGATGCAGGTACATATTGATGAGTCATAGTTTATGTGTATTTGATGGATGATTGGTACATATTTGGTGCATGGTTTATGTGATCATTGATGGTACAGGTTGAGGTACAGGTTGGTGCATGGTTGATGCACTTGTTTATGGTAGAGGTTGATTACAGTTTGTTTGGTACAGGTTGTTACAGGTTGGTTGGCTGCAGGTCAGTGGTACAAGTTGTTACAGTGGTATATCTCACAGTGATAGTCTGACATTAGTTCCATAATTCTACTTCTATGTCAGGGTGGTTGGATTGGGCAAGGAAAATTGTTTATAACCACCTTCTGGTTGTAGCTAGAGAACATAGGGGGTTGTAGCCTCCTTCCGGTTGTACCCATAGAATTGGGGAGTTGGATCTTCCCTCATGTTGTATCCTAAGAAACTAGGGGGTTGAAGCCTCCTTCCAGTTGCAGGTGGAAAAAAAATAATTTTGTGCTTCTAATGAATGTAATTCTTAAAGACATATAAGAAAAATCATTATGTGGTTTTCTCTTGCTTTAGGTTTCCACGTAAAAACATTGGTGTACTATTTATGTGTATGATTTATCATTTGTTCATTGTTTATTTACTCTGCAACTATTGGATGATAATGCTACATTGATATAGCACTTGCATTTCATGGATTCAATTTCTCTATTATTGATTCACCCCCCCTCTTAGTAATCCAACACACAATGCATATACAAAATAGAGATGAAAATCTCAAAATTTATTCAACAATTTGTGGGTACTCTACTCGCATGACATCTTCATCCTCCCAGGTAGCATCTCCAAGACCGTAGAAGGTCCACTTAAATTTTACCATCTCTATAACTTGATTCTGGATCATTTTGACCTTTTTGTTGAGTATTCGCACTAGCCAAACCTTAAAGTCTCCCTTTGTCTCTACCTGAATCAAACATGGTTAGGATCATGCACATATTTCTTTAGAAAAGAGACATGAAATGCATTATGCACTTTCATGGAAATAGGAAATGCAAGCATGTATGCAACTAGCCCTATTCTTTCCAATATCTCAAATGGACTATAATATATGGCTTCTAGATTTGTACAACTACCCAACTTCAAAGAGCTCTTCTTGGGCTTTACTTTTAGCAACACATGTTCTCCTACTTTAAATTCTCTTGCTATCCTATTCTTGTGGGAATAAAACTTCTATTTATCTTGAGCTACCTTTAAATTTTTCTTAATATTGTAAATGTGTTGAACCTACACAGAATAGATCTAGATAAAAAATACCACACACATTTGCAGAGAGAAATTGAGAAAGAAGAAGCAAGAGAGAAAGAATGGAAGAATTATCATTAACCAAATGAATAATTGATAATTTACACATGAAATAGTCTATATAAATCAACCAATGCACATTGGAGGAGAAGATAATGCGAGATAGTGGTGGTATAGAGTGATCTAGACACACACCAACAATTATGGGAGTAAATTGCCACCTATTCTAGTCTCTCGAGCAGTTACAGGAGTGAACTACTACCTAGTTGAGTTAACTAGTCTATCAGTATTCAATTAACTGACTGAAACATAGTGAAGTGAGGAGGATATCAATGAATCATGAGTAATTTTCTAGTCTGGTGATGATCCCAAGAACAATGTGCATTAGTTGGTGATGATCCCAATGTTGCATGGTGATAATACCAATGTAGCATCTAGACTGTACTCAACTAGTCAAACTGAAGTGAAAATTGAAGAGAATATTCCCCCTAGAGGAATATTCTTTCTAGAATATAGGAGACTGAATAATGATTAATAAACATAGGAAAAAATTTAGGAAAAAAAAATCCTAGGTGTGTGAAGTAACTCCAACACCCCCTCTGAACATCACTATGGTGAAAGTAAAGAATGGGTCCTGACAACAAGGCCATGTTAGCTACCCAAATACAAAATATACACTAAAATAAAATGAGGAAAGAGATAAAACCTCATGGGAGAAACCACCCCTCAAGGTATAATGTATGTAAAAAGAATAACTGATAATTTCTAGGAAACTATGTCCTTCACTCCAAGACGACTGCATAGAGAATGGAACTCCTTCTTAGTGAAGGTCTTGGTGAAGATGTCTGCAGTCTATTCTGCTAAAGGATAGAATTATAGGTCGATGATACCCTCATGTACTAAATCCCAGATGTAGTGCATATGGATCTCGATGTGCTTCGTTTGCTTCCTCTAAACTAGTTCTCTGCAGAACTTCAGAGTGCTCTGGTTGTCACAGCAAATGATGATTGGTCGATGAAATTGAATTCCCAACTCAGTGAGAAAATGTTGTAGCCACATAGCCTGAATGGTTATGTTAGCTACCCCTCTGTACTCTGACTCGGATGAAGATAGAGAAATCAAAGCCCGCTTCTTGCGCAACCAATAGATAGGTCTGGAACCGTGTTGATGGGCGAAATTGACTGTCCATCAACTGGGAGAGTGGAACTGGTCCGAGGTTGTCTAAATAACCCAAGCCGTTTGGGATGGACCACCCTGACGGGTTTAGCGGCTCCGTTAGCCGATCTAAGTCTTAAGAAAACAAAAGAAAACTACTCTAAATTAACTAATCTAACTAAAACTAACTATTAAAACAAACTAATAAAAACAAAACTAAACTATTAATATATATACAATTTACTATCTAATACTATACAACTATAATTTTATAAAATCAAATGATCACTTACTAACAGAGTCAAATTTAATTACAAATGTACAGTGTTTACAAATTATAGATTTGAATGAAAACTTGAAAAACTCATTTGTAATCTGTCCTAAGACAGTGAGACTATTGTTTTTTGATTTTTACGATTTTATGAAAAGAAATAAACTAACAAAAATGTCTAGACTAAATAACTAAAATACTAAATCTAACTACAAATCTAAAATACACATATGCCTATCTAAACTACTTAAATTATACTAAGAAATTAACTATTAAATACTAAATAACAAACTGACCTAAAGTAACGTTTTCCAATTTGTCATGTGTAAGATGGTCGATTCAGCTGTTTGGTGGGAGAAAACCCGCACCAGATTCTCTATGATCTTATCGTAAACGGGAAGTTGTTGTGCTCTTCAGATGTGATTACAGGACAAACAAAACATAAAAAATTACAGAAATCTTATGATTTACAAATCTTCACAGTTAGATAAATCTGCATGCAAAGATCTATACAAAATGATTCAATTAACAAAGAAGAAAAAATTGTCATTTATTAACTGAAACAAAGTAATTGTTGTACTTCAAAAATAGGAGAGATCAGATACAGACGACATATAAGTCAAATCATATTATCATACAATAAATTACGATAGTTAAAGTAGTCGATAATTAATTGCCAACTGATATGCAAAAACTTGAAACAAAAGTTTGATATATTGAAAGCG